>JAQQZX010159721.1:0-7500 GCA_030068355.1 Notoglanidium maculatum
TTGAGCAAGGCCCTTAACCCTCAACTGCTCAGTTGTATAAATGAGATATATGTAAGTCGCTCTGGATAAGGGTGTCTACCAAATGACATAAATGTAAATGTAATAACGAAATCTGCACTCTGATTGGTCAGAAGGTGTTGATTGATTCTGTATAAGTAGCGCAGGTTTATATTAATACATTATCGTTTCCATAGTAACAGCTCATTCACAGGACTCGTACAGTGGACACTCCATTTTATAAATGAGTTAACAATGTTGATATGTTAAAGTTTTATTAAAGTGAGGAGACTTGTATGTGACGTTTATGGAAGGAGTCTCCAGTGTCAGCGCTGTGATGTTTTGCGACAGATAGACTGGGACGAGGAGGAAGGATGAAGAGCGCGAGAGTACTGAGTACAATGGGAATTCCCTGCAGAGAGAAATGTCCTCTTTCACAGACATTCAAATGACGAAAAAAAAAAGTGCTTACACTGCAGTGCTCCATCTCATCTCATCTTTCCCTCCCACTCTTCAGCTTCTCTCACTCCGTTATCTCTCCCTTTAACTTTTCCTGTCTTTCACCCACGCATCACACGTCCAACTTAGTGCCTCCATCATGTTTCCGTGGCGATGCCTCGCTTCATTCTCATCTCTCTCAGACATGCATCTTCCAAAAAAAGGCTTCTCCATCTCCCACTCTGGTCTGCTGAAGTCGGCTGATACAGCGGTTCTTCCCCAGCAGAACACGTCATGAAGTGGGGCAGTAAACGCCGCCAGTTTGTGATCACACTTTCATCCACTTTCATCCCTCAGAGAGAGAGAGAGTGAGAGAGAGAGAATCAGGTCCTGACCCGTCTCCAGGTTTTTTCTTCTACTCTGACTGGCGACTCAGCCCAAAGCCAACGCTGAAATAACCCCAATATATATAAGATTATTACAAGACTGCACTAAAGTCTCAGCCAAATTCTATACCAGATTGTGTGGTAATGTGTATCACATTACATGATGAAGATCCGCCAATGACAGATCTGTGATTGAAGAACATTACTTTCCTACATTTTGTTTATCAGTCAGCATGAACACTCACATTACTACAAGCTAGATTGAGGTATTAACGAGATTCTTTCTGATAGCATTCGTGACCCATCATATCAGGTCAGGTGTTCAGTCACACACGTTACTTTTGTGCTGTGGCCAATAAGATGCAGTAGGTGAAATTGTTGGAAAAGTTTGGCAAAAATCAGTTGATACATACACTATATGGACAAAAGTATTGGCACACACCTTTTAATAAATGAATTCAGGTGTTCCAGTCAGACCCATTGCCACAGGGGAATAAAATCAAGCACCTAGCCATGCGGTCTCCATTTATGAAACAAAATGGGTCGTTCTGAAGAGCTCGGTGACTTTAAGCGTGGTGCTGTGATAGGATGACGGGTCATGAAATTTCCTCCATGCTGGATATTCCACACTCAACTGTAAGTGGTGTTATTGGCAAGTGGAAACGTTCAGGAACAACAGCAGCTCAGCCACGAAGCGGAAGACCACGTAAAGTCACTGAGCAGGGCAACGACCACTAAGGTCCATGGTGAGTAAAAGTCTCCAATGTTCTGCTGATTCCACTATTCTAATTCACTCCACACTCGTAATGTAGGTTATGTAACACAAACAGAAGGTTGTTTAGTTTTTTGCCCTTTTATATCTCTAAAAATATAAGGCAGAATCTACGACGGACCTGAGGCCATGTATTTTTTATCGGGCTCTGCTTCCTGTGTGCCCTTTAAGAGCTCTCAGGAATAAAGTGCTGCAGTGAGGAGTGTTCAGTCGGAACCGCGCCGCTCTGTACCAGCAAATTAGAGCAGCAAGCAGGAGTGAGGAGGAAACTCCACACGCTTAATTAGAAATGGAATTGGGAGCATGTGAGGTTAAACTGATGACTGAGCCGGAATAAAAGAGATTAGAGGGGAAAAAAACACAATGTTTCTCTAATTTTACAATCCGCAATATTGTCCTTTATTTCCACAGCTGCTCTGAGACAAAAAAATTAAAGCGCAAAAGTGGGAAAGGGCAAAAAAGAAGGAGGGAAGAAGAAAGGAAGCAACGAAGCAAGAATGAAGAAAAAGTTAAAAAGGCAACGGAATCAGAAGGAAAGGGCAAAAAGGGAAGAAGTAAAAGAAAGAAAGAAAGAAAGAAAGAAAGAAAGAAAGAAAGAAAGAGGAAGAGAGAAAATGGAAGGAAGGAAGGAAAAAAGAAAGAGCAAAAAAAACAAAGCACAAAAAAGAAAAAGAAGCAAGAGAGGCAGAAAATGGAAGGAAGGAAGGAAGAGAATAAGTTACAAAGGAAATGTAAAGGAAAACAAAAAAATAATTAAGAATGAAAGTAAAAAACAAATTCCCAATTTTGACAAAAAAAGGAAGGTAAGAAAAAAAAAAGACAGAGCAAAAGAAGTAAAGCACAAAAAAGAGTCAAAAAGGAAGAATGAAAGGAAGGAGAAGGAGAAAAATAAGAGGAAAAAAACAAAAAAGAAAGAAAGAATGAAAGGAAGAAAGATCTTTTAATCATCAGTGAAACATTAACAGCTGAGTTTTCAGTAAAACGTTTGTTGGTTTGCTTGTTTGTTTGTTTTCTGAAGCAGAGCTTTGGGATTTGTCAGTGACTAGAGGACATTTTCCCCACAGATGTACTCAGCGCTTTGTTACTAAACGCTGCTTGGCAGAAAGTTGTTTATTTCTCAGCTCCTTGCTGACTCAGAGCTCCGACTTCTCGCTGGTAATAAACACGAGGAAAAGTTTCCCATCATTTTCCTAACTCTGCTGAATCAGCGTCCCGTGTGAGACGGGCGGGGCTCGGTGGAGACGCTCCTTCTCGTCCTTCCTCTCTGGCGCGTGACCCCTGAGCTTCACTGTGCTCGTGTTTAATGATGTGGGTGTGGAATAAAGAACCCGGGTTCTGTAAGAGAGCCTCAGTGGCTTCCCTCCTCTCCTACAGCTCTGACCCACTTTCTCCTTTTAGACTGATCAAACAAATGACTTCCTAAAACCCCACCAGCGCACTTCTGCACTCAGAGCACCGAGGATCCTGCAGCAGGCCACGCCCAGTGTTAACCTCCAACACCGCGAGCACAGCGCCACCCCAACACCAGCGTAACGGAGACATACTCACTCTGAAATCCTCCACATCCAATCACAGAAAACGTGACGCACACACTAATACACTCTCTATATGACAGGTTTGGTACGTTTATTTCAAAATCCTTTGAAGAAACCAGACGCTTGCTTTCCTACGTAAAGAAATTATATGCATCGGTAAGTGGATGTTTCATGACAAATAAACACATTATATGCAGTTTATGAATATCAGAACAAAGCCGAAATACAAGCATGTATTTTTCGCTCTGCTCGAAACTTCTGCTTGTAGATGGAATAATCTCCTCACTCACATCAATAATCTCAGAGCTCTGTGTCCTGCGAACGCCTGGAGAAGAGCATTTTCACAGATTGTTATCACTGCGTAATGTATAAAGGCATCTAAACCACACACTCAACACATCACGATGCTTTTCAGAAGCAGCATCACAACAGAGGAAGCTGAAAAGGTGTGATCTCACCAAGAAGAGTATCTGATAATGTTCCGAGGAGACGTAACGCTGGCATTTAGCAGCAATATGTCAGCTAGCGTTCCGTTAGCCTGGCTGTAGTGGTTACACAGAATTCCCCATTTTAGCATTTTGCTCATCAGCATGTAATTCACAAATTTATACCACAGCACGGATATTCTTTAGTGTTAAAAATGACATTCACCCCACATTTAAAATCAAAATCGACACTCTGTACCTTCTAATCCAGTGACAATTAAAATGTTTTGGTTTATTTTAATCTATTGTACATGTTTACATATTATATAAACATCATTCATAGGTGAAATCCCAGGCTCTCAGTGAATTCTGTCCCGCTCCACTCAGCGTACGTGTACAATACCATAATAACCACCGTGGATCTGAGAGCAACTACAACGAACAAATTAAATCAGATATCTGCAGATATCAGCTGTTTGAACAAGAACCCTAATACACAGCTCTTAGCCCCGACGACCGCTCTCAGAGAATCAGCACTGTGATGTGATGTGATGTTAGAGATGATCAGATGTCTAAAAGCATGAATCAGACGTAAGCAGTGGAATTAGACATTCTGTCCTGAACAGCCTTTTCAGCAAATGAACACATCGGGATCTAAAATAGACTGAACAACGTGCACTCTAATAATTAAGGGACTTTAAGCCCATGCACGCTTCTGTGCTCGGCAGAAAACCCTGAACTTGTCCTCCATCAGGGTCTCACTATTTAACAAACAGGCCTTCAGAGACGTCCTAGTGCGGCGAAAGACATCATAATGCTTCGAGTAGGGAAAAAAATCCCCAGAGCCTCAGACTGAGCTCCTAAATGTGACGTTGGTTTGATTATAGCCGTAATATTGAAATGAGAAATGAAAGAGAAAAGAGTCAATATGAAATGAGAGAAAGAGTCAATATAATTTGCAAAACCTTTTACAAATACAAAAAACATAAAAGTTAAAATTGCATAAGTATTTAACCCCTGTTACTGTGAAAAACCCCAAATTAGCAGCCAGTTAAGACCAGAATGCACACAATTAGTTAAACAGAGTGTAACATCATCTCAATATAAATACACACGTTCATGGCAGAACCCTAAGCAAATATCATCTGTTAAAGACCAAGGACAAAGTTCTGGAAAAGGATCAGTCACAGTTCGGATATAAAACAAAATTACATATTTGCAACAAATTAGCTCTATTACAAACAAAGAATACGGCATGACCCTGACTCGGGAAAAACAACGACGCTGCTCACCACCCTGAGAACACCGTGTGAAGCGTGGTGGCGGTAGCATTGTGTCAAGAGCTGATTCTGCCTTCTTCTATCTGGATAAAAGAAAAAAGGTCATGGCAGGGAACTTTAAATAAAGGCTAAAGTAAATAAGGCTTAAAAGTTAGAAAAAAAACAAAAATGTACACTTTTTCTAAGGCCACTTGTTTTTCTTGTCCATTGCCAAGAAAATGATATATCAATTTTTATATCCAAGACCTAGTGATAAAGTGCTAAATCTTGGAATGTCCAGTGCTAAATAAAGCGACCCATTAAGACTTCTTATTCAGTCCCGATTTAATAAGATTGTAAATAATGCAGGCTACTCAATGGAATAAAAAGGAAAAAAAGTAATACTAATGTATTTACGCAAAGATTAATTGGTTTAACGGTTTTTTTTTGTATCCGCTATTAAGTTCTCTGAGGCTGTGTTCACACTAAAAAGGTTTAGTTTTAAACCACTTTTGCTAGGTTTATATCTGCGTCCATACTACACCAGAGTTCCCGAGTCACTAAAACAGAGTATTTTGAAAACGCTGCTGGCTCGGTTTTAGTTTGAAAACATTTTAGTGTGGACGGCTAGAAACGTAGAGTTTTGGAAACGATGATGCAGACACCCGTATTTGCTTCCTGATTGGGTCTTATCAGTCACAACGTTACCTTCCCTGATTTGTCATGCTCCTATCACGTGACCCTTTTCCAGAAGTAAACAAAAGGCATCATCGTCGACTACCAGCTGTGAACACAGCATGGATAATGAATTACAAGTGCTGCTGACCTTGTTGTCTTTGCTAGCAGCTGTGGTGCCGTTATCCAAGCTATCTGCAGCTAGGCAACCAACTGCCGAGTAGACAATCTGCTTCCTGTTTATATCAGCACACACGTTCCCAGTGTACGAGAATGGTCACGTGATATGCGTTTTCAGGCCTCTTAGTATAGACGTAGATAGTTTCTGGATGAAGATTGTTTTTGTTTTAAACCTAAAATGTATTAGTGTGGATGGAGACTGGGAAGTGAAACTGAAAGTAAAACCTGCCACACGTGTACAAATACCTGTTGAATATAACTATAGAAAAGATTAAGTAATAAAGTACTTCCAAATACCGAGGCATAATCTACATAATCCTTCTCATTATCAAAACTACAAGATGCAGATCGTCAGAGAACCTGCTCTTACATCAGAACACGTGGTTTTTGATGGTGTTTGCATTTTTATCTTTAAATCTGGACCATAATGTGAAACTCATTGCTTTTCTGAGTGGAACATTAGTGACGGTCACGTGAAAACATATTAATGATGTAAAGGCGGTATTGGATAGCTTCTGGTGGGTTGTACGGCCACCGTGTTGCTAATATGTGTATAATGATCACTTTGCTGCTGGTAATGCGGATATAATAAGTACTTAATTTAGCATATCGTGTTCTAAATCCTCAGAATTAGCTCCAGGAGCTTTTCAGGTTGAGATAAAGTCTGTGTCATGGCTCGTCCTGGCAGAAAAATAAATTGCTTCTGTGCCTGTAGTTACGTGGACGTGAGTGATGGTCGCCCTGCAACAGGTCCAATCTGTTTTATAATAATATCTGCACACGCTGTTCTGATCCAGCAGCAATGAAAACATGATGATTTACAGCACGCTGACCTGACATGAGGGAAAAGAGAGAAAAACAAGGCTGGGTTTAATACCGCATCAGCAGCAGAGTGCTAAACGATGAGCAGTGTGACGAACTGCATGAACACCACACGTTAAGTGTTAATCACTCTGCTCATCTTCTGGCTTTTAGAGGCTTCAGAGGTTTCACGTTGGATTGAAAGGTACAGGTCGTACTTCTAAGTAGCGTGTTTATATCTGAATTATTTATATTTTTAAGAATAAAGTCAGTTTGAGGTGAAGTGCAGAGGGTTGCCAGGTTTCATCAAAAGCGTCTGCCAAATGACATAAATGTAAATGGATCTACTAAATATACTGGTAAGTACTGGGTAGAAGAGTTTTTTTCCATCAGTGGTTTGCTCCAGTAGCCTCACCTAAACACTGAGCTCTGAAATAAAACCATTCAAACAGATTTTTGTACAATACATATATATATATTTCATATTTTGAGCTGTCATTTAAACATTTAAAACGATTAACATTCACTCTCAGAATTTATTATTATATTATTATATTATTATTAATATATTAATAATAATTATTATTATTGTTGTTGTTGTTATTATTATTATTATTATTATTATTATATTTTGTGCATAATTACTGACATTTTCATTTATTTTACCTGTACTCGAAACAAATAACATTTAGAATTTATCTTTAATGTTTCATTTTTTATATCTCATTACATTTCATTAATTATTCCTTCATTCATTAGTTCATTTATTATATATAGTTCTGGAAAAATTAAGAGACCACTGCAAAATGATCAGTTTCTCTGGTATTACTATTTATAGGTATGTGTTTGAGGAACACGAACATTTTTGTTTTATTCCATAAACTACTGACAACATTTCACTCCAAATTCCATATGAAAATATTGTCACCTAGAGCGTTTAATTGCAGAAAATGACAGCTGGTCAAAATATCAAAAAGACGCCGTGTTATCAGATCTTGAATAATGCATAAAAATCAAGATTAAATTAGCTTT
>JAQQZX010159721.1:10000-12632 GCA_030068355.1 Notoglanidium maculatum
TAAATATCTTTAATAAACCCTGAGTGATAAACTTTTCAGGCCAGATATAAATGAACAATTTGAGTCATTTTAGGGAGTCGTTCTTGAACGGAGAGCACAAACCTAAGGTGCAATATGCTTGTGTGTGTGTGTGTGTGTGTGTGTGTGTGTGTGTGTGTGTCAGGTTCATACCATTGAGTAATGTCACAGTAGGAAATAGTGCATTTTTAAAAAGAACTAAGCTCACATCGACTGCCAGAATACATTTTTAATCCTTGGTGAGTTATGTTATGATGGGAGGAGGGTTTTTTCACTTCGAAGCAGAGAGAAGGTGCTTATACTCGTCTGATTTTCAGATGCTGAGCCTAATTGGACCTCCTAAAGAGTGAATGAGTGTTTACTCCGAGCTCGCGCTTCTCCTCCGCTTGGCTCGTCTTCCTGAGAGATGACAGCTATTGTCCTGCGGGAGAAATGGGTTCTCCTGCTACGCTCTAATGACAGGTGTCGTTTATCAGCCTGAGAACGTACCTGCCAGGCGGCGGAGAACCGAGAGCGGAGAGCGTTCACATGAGAATCTTGGCGGCGCTGGAGATAGTCGATTTAAGATGTTTCCGAAAATTGACACCAGGACAAGCGACGGGTGTCAGAAAAAAAAACATTCTCCTGTCAAGCTGCCAAATACCTACAGTCTGTCTTAATTTGGAAAATAATAACAAATAAATTATAATAAATATAAGTAAAAATGTACAGTGCAACTTTGTTGTGGATTTAAAAATCTATGTATAATAATTTTAAATGAATTTTCAATTGAATATTTAAATGTAAATAAATACATTTTTGTTTGATTGTTTTTACATCATCATAGAAATTCCTTTTACTTTTATTTTTTTATTCATTTTCAGAAATCCTGCCAGTGATGCCAGTGAAAATGCCAGAAATTATTATAATCTTATGCAAGAAAGAAAAAAATCAGCTTTTGTAAACATTCATGCACATTTATGTCAGCTCTCATTTATGCAGGTGTTACGTAGCCTTATGAGCAGTACTTACGAACATACCTGCTGTTCTGTTTTTAATTTGATGTTTTTTCCCCAGCTGTTTCATTTTTTTTTTAATTTTCTCCAATTCTTTTTATTGACGGTTTTATATTTTAATGTTTTCGTTTAGTTTTCTTGCTTTTTAAAAATGTTTGGTTTTTGCTGATTTGTTTGCTTTTCACAACTTTCTTTCCTTTTTTTTAGCTGTTTTGTTTTAATGTGTTGCTTTGGTTTATTCAAGTTAAATGATTGTAATTTAGCATTTTGTGTTCTGCTTATAAAAAACAAAACAAAGAAAAACAGAAAATAAAGCTTATTTTGCCTGGTATCTAGCTTAAATCAGGAAATGAATCAGAATATATTACCGTTTCATATATGAGTTTTTCCATCATATTGGAATGCTGCTGTGTTTTTTCTGGACTTTCTGGACTGCTGTGTTTTTTTATTTGTTTCAGTGGGGCTTTATATTCTGAATGTTGCAGGTGAGGAATAATTAAGTGCTGATTTTAGTGCCAACTGTGAATCTCTGTCTGTCCGTGTGTGTGTGTGTGTGTGTGTGTGTGTGTGTGTGTGTGTGTGTGTGTATCTGGGTTTAGTCGTGAGTTGGTCATTCTCTTCTCCTTATCCAGGAACAGAAAGGTCTCATTACATTAGAGAGGAAAAGAGCAGCACTATAATAATTACAGTATCAAGTCATGGAATTTCATAAAACAACCTGAGAGGAGCCAGAAAATCTGTAACTGGCTAAAGTGAACCCATAAAAGTTCTATGTAGAACCCTACAACAGAGTAGAACCCATTTAGAAGACTATAAAGAAACCTTCAGGATCCTTCATAACAAGTACCACAAGATACATGTTAAACTCCTGACTAGACATAGTTCTAGATATTAAGAAAATAATGAGCTATAGTTAGGAGTTTGTACTGCACACTTATCCAGTTACTACACACGCTTAGGAAAAAGGTCCTATAAGGGTTTTATTAGGTTTTTTTTCTCTATATAAACCTTAAACACTCTATATAAACACTACAAACACTATATAAACATTGCATAAAGTCTATACAACTATAAACTCTATATAAACACCACACAAACTCTATATAAACAATACACAAACTCTAAACAATACACAAACTCTACATAAACTCTACACAGGCGCTACATAAAATCTATAAAACCCTAAACACTCTATATAAACAATATAAACACTCTACATAAACACCACATAACCTCTATATAAACACTATATAAACACCACACATGTTCTACATAAACTCCATATAAACACTATATAAACACACTACACAGGCTCTACATAAACTCTATATGAACTCTATATAAACATTAAACACTACACAATCTCTACATAAACTCTACATAAACTCTATATAAACACCACACAGGCTCTACATAAACTCTATATTAACTCTATATAAACTATATAAACATTAAACACTACACAATCTCTACATAAACTCTATATAAACACCACACAGACTCTACATAAACTCTATATTAACTCTATATAAGCTCCATATAAGCACTACACAAACTCTATATAAACACCACACAGGCTCTACATAAACTCTCTATTAATTCTAAAGAAACTATATAAA
>JAQQZX010159721.1:12732-27581 GCA_030068355.1 Notoglanidium maculatum
CACTAAACACTACACAATCTCTACATAAACTCTATATTAATTCTATAGAAACTATATAAACAATAAACACTACATAAACTCTATATTAATTCTAAAGAAACTATATAAACACTAAACTACACAATCTCTACATAAACTATATAAACTCTATATAAACTCCACACAGGCTCTACATAAACTCAATATTAATTCTATAGAAACTATATAAACACTAAACACTACACAATCTCTACATAAACTCTATATTAATTCTATAGAAACTATATAAACAATAAACACTACATAATCTCTACATAAACTCTATATTAATTCTATAGAAACTATATAAACACTAAACTACACAATCTCTACATAAACTATATAAACTCTATATAAACCACACAGGCTCTACACAAACTCTATATAAACTCTATATGAACGCTATATAAACTCAATACAAACTCTACATAAACTCCACACAAACTATATAAACACTACACAAACTCTATATAAACTCAATACAAACTCTACATAACTCTATATAAACTCTATATGAACCCTATATAAACTCAATACTTACTCTACATAAACTCTACACAAACTCTATATAAACTTTATATAAACTCAATACAAATGCTACATAAACGCTACACAAACTCTATATAAACACTACACAAACTACATAAACTCTACACAAACTCTACATAAACTCTACATAAACACTATATAAGCACTACACAAACTCTATATGAACTCTATATAAACTCAATACAAACTCTACATAAACACTACACAAACTCTATATAAACACTACACAAGCTATATAAACACTACACAGGCTCTACATCAACTCTACATGAACTCTATATAAACTCTATATAAACACTACATAAACTCTACATAAACAATACACAGCCTCTACATAAACTCCATTTAAGTTCTATATAAGCACTACACAAACTCTACATAAGCTCTATATAAACATTACCTAAACTCTATATAAGATCTATAGAAGCACTACACAAACTGTACATAAATTCTATATGAACTCTACATAAACTCTATATAAGCACTACACAAACGCTACATAAACTCTATATAAACACTACACAGGCTCTACATAAACTCTATATCAACTCTAAACTTTACATGAACTCTATATAAACACTAAAGTCTATATAAAATCTACATAAACTCTATATAAAATCTAAGTAAACGCTATATAAACCCTATATAAACTCTAAATAAACTCTATATAAGCACTATATAAACAGTATATAAACTATATAAACTATATATTTACAGATCTGATTCAGTACAGATAGTCTTTACATTCTGAATAATAAACTATCCAGAGAAATCGGAGCAAACCCCTCGTGACTTGTTTCCTTATTAGTTGAGAGCATAATGGAGTTTAATTATACACTCCATTAAAATCAGACCAATAAAAAGGGTGAGAGCTGATAAATGAGACACACTGGAGGAAAGAGCTGCTGAACACGAGCAGATCACACCATAACCGAGTCAAACACACGTCAGTAACGTCACCTACAACACTGCATACAGGATGATGAAGACACGTCAGCCCACGTACGTGATCTATCTGAACCCAGCTTTTAAGTGATTACACACAGAATTAACGTCAACTTCCATCTAATCATCAAAAAGGGTTTTATGGGTAAAGAGTTTGGAATGATAAAAAATACACTGGCTCCAAAAGACAGCTGAACTATACAGTAACTGAGAATATTTAAATAATGAATAATGCATAATACTTTGTCTGTAAGCAAACCTGTTCTTAAAATTTCAGGATATATGTTTGTTTTGTCTGTTTTTATTTACTTACATACTTATTTCAGTTAAAGGGGTCCCTGAGTGTAATAAGTTTGAGAGGTTCTGCTCTAGAAATCACTAATTAAAGAACAAGTAATTAAGTGCTCAAACAAGAAAGAAAGAAAGAAATAAAGAAAGAATCAAGTTTCATCAAGAGTCAAGCTTTGAGATAGAAAGAAAGAAAAATAAAGTTTTAAAAAGGCAGACAGAAAGAAAGAAAGAAAATGTTAAATACTTCATTGAATAATTAAAGGCAGTCTGTGACTTTAATTAGCAGCATTCTGCAAGTCTGCAAGAATGACTTAATTTAAAATAATTAAAGAAAAAATGAAAATAAGAAGAATAAATAAATAAATAGCTGTTATGTGTCTCTGCTGATCTGTATTGAGTGTGAGCTGCTGTTTTGTATGAAGTAAGCTGCTTTTTATACAATTTTTTCCCTTGACATTTTATAAAACAAACTCTTCCATGCTTTCTTACAGACTTGCTGTGAAAAGCTCGTGGAAAAGTCGAACTGTAGAGCCGATGTGCTGAGCGTTTCAGCCGTCTACAACATTAACATTTTAAAGAGTTTCAACCTTGGAAACTTTTTTATCTTTTGAAATTGTCTTTTGATCATGCCAGGCTTTAGTCTGTAAAGAATGGGAAAAAAAGCCTCTCAGGACAAGAAAAGCATCTTTTTTATCAAGCTCATCATGTGTCACATGAATCAATAGAACCAGATTTTTCGTAAAGAATTCTTCAAATCACTCAGTAACACTGCTGGGGTGGAATATTTACAGGTCAGTGTGAACCTGTGCTACAGGATGGGATCGATGATGATGATAATGATGATTATGATGATGATGATGATGATGAAGTATGTATTTGTGCATGGCTGCACACAGTCCTGTATATTTGTAAGAATTATGAAGGTGCAGTCAGTGATTTGTGGTAAAGTTAGCAAAAGCTAACTAATGAGAAATTTCAAGAAAATACAGCCACAGCGCTAAAACACTGGCGGTATTATAAGGTAGCCAGAGTGAGCCATTAGCATTATCCTCTATTCACTCATGTATACTGGTGAACAGTGCAGGTTTATATTAATGCGCTCATTCTGATACATTAACGTTTCTATAGTAACAGCTTGTTCATGGTTGATGCTCCACATAAACTAAAGTTTTCTTGAAGTAAAGAGGTCCAAGTAGAACTCATTTATGATGCTAGAAACCATTAGTGATCCAACGAACCCTTAAAGAACCCCTTTTCCTTTGGCTGAATGTATATGTAAAGCTACGACTAACTTAGAACATCACAAGGCACAAGAAATGGTATTGTCATCAAGTTTGAAATCCCTCTTCTGCATAAACTGTGATGTAAAAGGCATGAGACAAAAAAATAACCAGGAATAAATGTTTTCTTTAATGCTTTATGTGAGTGAAATGCTTCAAAAGAACGTCAGAAAACGCTGTTAATTTTGAATGAAACTGGAATTCTTTTTGATAATGTAATAGACAGAGTAATGCTTAACACGATGCTACCAACATCGTCCATCACAGTGGAGATGGTGTTCTCAGTGTGGTGACCAGTGTTGCGTTTCCACCAAATACTGTGCTTTGGGCCAAAGACAAAAAAGCTCAGTTTTGGTCTGTTCAGCCCAGAGAACACTCTTCTACATTTGCTCAATCTCCAACAGGATTGCATGTGGCTTGCTATTGATTTTTTCCCCAGTCCAGTATTATGAGTAGATTCATGACATAAAATCCTAATTAATCAATTTCTGTTCCAGGCTGTAACACAACAAAATGTGTACAAGTTCAAGGGGGTGAATACTTACCCTGCAAGACACTGAATATTGATTCCTTTTGGTTATAATGATGAGTAAAATAAAGTAAAACAAAGCTAATTCTTGTTCACATGGGTCTCTCTCTCTTTTGTGATATATTATAATCTTAGTGAGTTGAAAGGAACTAAAAATAGCTTGCATTAGACATGAGGATCTGTCAGATAATTCATTCTTTTCCTAGAATATAAAATATGCATTTGAAATACTCTTTTCCATCCATGTAGTGTTGTTCATGTTGATATAGAGAGCAATGTAGTCTATTTCTGAGCATTTTTCATTCTTTTATTAGTATTATTAACCATTATAGTAATTTTTATATATATATATATATATATATATATACATATCTATATATATATATAGTGATGTCTGTGACTACGCAGCCTCTCCGTCTGCAGGGAGCAAGTGCTCCGCCGCTCCGAGAAGCGCTAGAGCAAGGGCAAACAACAGCAATGAAGGCAGGGCTGTGAAACCTGGGACGGCTGGAGACAACTCATTGTCTGCTTCCTAACTGGAAACGGAGGGCTATAAAAGAAGCATGGAGGCGTACACCGGTGAGTAAGGACTAAAACAAACACATCGCTGATCTCTCTGTGTTTTCGCTTTCTAGCAGAGCACTCACCTAAACCACCTTAAACCATAAATAAATTCACTATTTGTTGTGCATTGAACTCTGCCTAGGTGTTGTTTCCCGGTTTCCTCGCTCACAGTGGTGGAGAATGTGAGCAGGAGATGACACCGCTACCCCGGCTGCTCTGATGACTGATACAGTGGTGAGACATCTCAAGATATCGTTGGAGCAGAGCCGAGTAAGTCAGGAGTTAGTCCAGGGACTCCACGCCGGACCGACAGAGAGCTGGTCATGCCAGGACTCCTGCAGGGAGGGAGCCTCGGCGCAGGGCCCAAAAAGAGCAAGAAAAGGAGTACAACTAACGGGCACAGCCCAGAGAGTTCAAATCTGGAGACAAAGTGCTACTCCTAGTTTCCAGTGCCTCATGCATATTCTTGGCTCTTTGGCAAGGCCCCTACACCATGGTGGAGAGAGTAGGCCCAGTCAACTACTGCCTGCAGCAGCCAGATAAGAGAGCAGAAGTACAGACCTATCATGTTACTTTACTAAAACAATGGAGAGAGCCGAGTCCCACGCTGTTGGCTGGTGCTATCTATGTTCCAGGTCCGGAGGAGCCGATCAGAGTGGGTCCTGACCTAACCTCCACACAGCAACAAGATCTGGCCAAACTGGATTTTATATCGGGATGTTTTCTCCACAGAACCCGGGGCAGACTAGCATCGTGCAACAAGACATCCAAACCCGTCCTGCAATAATTAAACGGCAGTGACCCTACCGAGTGCTGGAGGCCCAGCATCAAGCTATTGAGGCCAAAGTGGAATTGATGCTGCAAGATGAAATCACAAAGAGTCCTATGCACTGACTTCCGGATACTTAACGAGGTCTTGGAGTTCAACGGCTATGCTATGGGTGGACAAGCGGCTAGGGAGGGATCAGTTCATCTCCACTCTGGACCTCACAAAAAGGTACTTGCAGGTTCTGCTATCCCCAGCATCCAAGCCCAAGACAGCTCTCAGCACCCCCGCTGGACACCGGCATTACCGAGTCCTCCCTTTCGGCCTACACGGAGCTCCGGCTACATTCCAGAGGCTCATGGACATTATCCTCCGGCCTCACTGGAGCTTTGCTGCCACCTATGTTGACGACGTCATCATTCACTCATCCACCTGGGAAGATCACATCTACCAACTACTACGAGTCCTCAATGAAAGTGCCATCTGGGGCTGACGGAGGCACAATACCAAGGCTATAGGATTGATGGGGGCCTCCTGAAACCACAGGACCGCAAGGTGGAAGCAGTACGTCAGTTCCCACAGACCACTATAAAAAAACAGGTATGTGCCTTCTTGAGGCTGGCTGGATATTATTGCCATTTTGTGCCTAACTTTAGCTGCCCCCTTTCAGATCTTACCAGGAAGGGAGAACTGGAAACTATCCGCTAGTCTTCAGAAGCAGAGACGGCATGTCAAGCATTGAAGATTTTTCTCTGCTCCTGATGGTTTATTTCTTTTTCATCCCTCCATCCTCCCATTAGAACCCATCCTACACCTTAGTTAGTTAGTATATGGATTTAACCACAAAAGTACAACACTTCTGCTTTTTATACTAATGACACTCATCTGTCTCACCCTTCTATTCTTTCATTCATCCCTCCATCCTTTCCATAGCAATCCACTGATTTAACTATTTCTTCAACTTTTAAGATAGAACTGCCAAACTTCATACGTAGATTCAACTGCTGAAACAAAGCACACTTGTACCTTATCTATCTATGTATCTATCTATCTATGTATCTATCTATCTATCTATCTATCTATCTATTTTTAAAAAATGTTTTTGCTTTGCATGCACTAGAATTTTCTTCAGGAAATGCAAATCTAGTTCACATTTGTACTGTGTGATGCTGCTTGCACATTATTGAGTTAAAAAAAGTTAAGTACTAAATTTCAGTCTTCACAAGGCTTAAATAAAATATATAACTGATCAGAGTAAGGACGTGTAAATTACAGCCACAGCCACAAAAGATCCCAGTAAATCTTTTCCAGGCTAGAATTTAGAGTAAATATATTTAGCTTGTACACACATTTACCTGCTTAATTACTCTAAATGAAACTTCAGTATGTCAGCTTTAAATTGAGTGTGCTGTAAACCATACAGGAATTAAAGATCTGCTCATACAAAATATAAATAAATAAAAAAAATCGCCTGCACAGCTGGGTTTTTTTTTTGTTTTTTTTTTAGCCAGCTGTGTGCTGCTGTTAAATAATTACTTCATGCACATATCAGCTATAAATGGGGTAGTGTTGATTTTAGGTTAGCTTTTACATCTGGAGTCTGTCAGCATGAGGACCAGAGTAAGAAAAGAAAGTTTTAAAATGAACTTGCAAAATGAACAGCAAACTGCAGCCAGATTTCTGCAGTAGTTTGTATAATTTGAGTCAAAAGTCAGGACTGTAGGTACCTCGAGTTGTCCACAGAACTGAGAAAATCTGCTTTTGGGAATATCTTCTTCTGAATCTCTTACCCCTCCCTTTCCAAGTATGTATTAGAGCGTATGGTGGCCATCACATGCCTGTAGTGTATTTCCAAGTACTTACATTCACACTCCCTTGCTTTTTCCATGCTAAATAATAAGTATGATCCTCCATTTTTCAGAATTTGGCTTCCTTATGGTGCTTCGTTCTGGATTCATTCTACAACTTGTAAAAATGTGAAAAGTGGCAGGCACTCTTTAGAAGTTTGTCCGTTCTGGGCTACTGTAGCGACGCAACATGGCAGCTCCGTATAGGTGAACCCGCTCCCTATGTAGATATAAAGGGCTCTTTCTAAGCTTACAAAAAAAAAAGATTTGTAGATACAGTTAATTATACACTAATTATAACATATTTATGAATTGTGGACCATTAAGAAAATTTGGTGCTCATCTTCAGGAGGTGGTCTTGAGTGAAAATACCAAGAATAGTTTCAAAACATCAAATCATTGCTGAAATATGGTCAAACATCCTAATAGGTGGCTTTACCACCTAAATTCATTTGGCAATGATGGAAAAACCACTTTGAAAATCGAAAATCCCTCCAGTACTTCTTGTGAGGCTTCATATGAAGATCATGTCTGACAAATTTGAGAAAGAAATTTGTGACCTGACAAAGATTCTAAAATTTTAAAAAAAAATTCAATATGGTGGCCACATCAATTAGGTGTGCATGAAAATTCCCATGGATCAGCCTGGGGGCATCCCATAGTATTACAAGATTTATTTTTCTAATTCAAACCGATCAACAGTTACTAGCTAAATGGTATTTTTGTTTATTACAGCATCCCTAACAGTCAAATGATAAAATGATTGTTAGGCTTCCACAAAATTGGTTCCCAAGTCCATGGCCCAAATTTGGTTTTGATACATCAAAGCATTGCTGAGATATGACCTCACTTCCTGGCCTAGAATGAGTTCGCAAAAGTAGGTTTTTTCAAAATGCCATTCAAAATGGCATAAAATCCAATATGGATATACTGACAATATTAACACCAATGAGGGCATCAGAATTGGGACAACCCAAGAATTCAGGGGGAAAATTATCTCAAACCTAGGACAAAAAGGTACACGAGTTATAAGCAAAAATGTAGCTTGAAATTTGGCCTGATGGTGGTGCTACAGGGATGGATAGATTAACTCCAAATTTGGTGGCTGAATACTTTTGGCTGTCCTCTGTCAATGTGCCAAATATAAAAAAAGTGGTTCTATGGGCTGCTATAGACTTCCATGGCAGAAAATATAATCCTAAAAAATTCTAACAAGTACAATAGCTGACTCACACCCATGGAAATGCTTTGTGGTGTGAGGGGAATGGTCAGACTGGTATGAGCTGACAGGAAGCTGACATTTTTTATTGGTGAAATCTGTTTGTTTAAAAAGCACTTTAAAATAAGCATGCACAATAATCTTGTAAATGAAAAGAAAAGTGATCCAAACTTTTATATGTAGACTTCCACCAGTGTATACTTTATTGTGATATAATAAATGATTTTTATTTGCCTTTTTTTTAACTGATGGACATTTTTTTACAGGTCTTAACAGTTAAAATTATTATAAGGGGCATAAAGTAACTGTTATTTACACCATTTAATTATTTATTTCATTTCTAAGTGGAAGCAGTGTTAGTCATCTTAATTTTTAAGTGGATTTTTATTCATTTACATTATTTTGGTTTCATTTGATTATTATTTTTAAGAAGAAGCTGCTAACATGGATGCGCTGTGAAATTGCTGCTAACATGGATGCGCTGTGAAATTGCTGTGGGTCTTTCTTTTGTGCAGGAAAAGTTACGCTGTGTTCGAGTAAATGCAGAAACTTGTCATGACCTGCTCCCCACCTTTCGCACAGCGCACCGCTAAATCTCAGCCACACGCGCGTTGCGCTCTTCAGCTCCGTCGCTCTCAAAGCGCACAATTCCGCATAACGACGGAGAACTACACGGACTACAGTTCCCATTAGTACCTGCCCCCAGCCACGAGGACTGCCAAGGGGAGACAGGGACATCTCTTTTCATGGACTGATTAAGCTGTGTTCATAAGGACTGCCTTTTGCGCTTCGACTTTGCGAAGCATTAGATCTAACCCCGGTGTTGTCTGCCGAGTGCTATACCTGTGTTTGATTTATTGTGTTTGACTCCTCTTGTGTTTATTGACTTCTTGTTGTCTTGTTGTTCTGTTTGCCTATCGATCGACCCATTTCTGTGTATTGAATTACTCTTACTGCTTGCCGTTTATGTACCTTTGCCTGTTGTGTTTTAATAAACACAGTACTGCTCTTACCTCTGTCTCTTGACCCTGTGCTTGTGTCTCATCTCAGGACGGCGCCAGACAGAATCTCGTACGATGGGGTGAGTGAAACTTCTACTGTTTTCCTGCTCCACTGCCGTCTCTTTCTGGAGAGCTTGATGGTGCCTAGGCCCTCAGACCCCATCTGGGTTAAGTGCATGATACGATGGCTCACAGGACCTGCATGTATGTTTGCTGAGGAACTTCTCACAATGCAGCATCCGTTCTTGCAAAATCCCAAAGACTTTGGAAAAGCGCTGGGCATGTTTTTTGATACCTGCAAAACGGAGGTAAACGCTCCAGAGCCCCTTCCCAAGTCCAAAAAGGAGGCAACCGCTCTAGAGCCCCCTCCAGAAGCAAGGATTAAGACAATCTCTCTCAATACCCCTCTAAGAGCCGAGAAAGAGTCTACTGCTCCTAAGCTTCCTCTAATAGCCAAAGAAGAGGCAACTACTCCAGAGCCCCCTCCGCAGGCAAAGAAAGAGACAACCGCTCCCTAGATCGTTCCAGAGGCCCCGCAGAGAGAACAACCCCAAGAAATTGTTTTGGGGGGGGCTGAGTGTGCCGAGGAGCTGCCCCAGCATACTGACCATGACAAATGAGGTGACGAGGGCTCTTCAGAGACCCCTCCTCAGGCTAAGAATGAGGCAACCGCTCCCGAGCTCTCTCTAATGGCCAAAAAAGAGGCTTTCACTCTTAAGCCCCCTCTAATGGCCAGAGAAGAGGCTTTCGCTCTGAAGCCACCTCAAATGTCCGAAAATGAGGTTACCATGCCCAAGTCTACGTCAGAGTCCAAGTCCAAGTCCGCGCCAGAACTCAAGTTCAAGTCCACGCCAGAGTTCAAAATCGCACCGGGGGCAACACCTTCGCCAGAGCCTGTGACAGAAATTATGTCTGAACCCAAGTATGGATCGCCACAAGGGTCAGAAGCAACCAAAGTCACAGTCGCTCTCCCAGAGCTCGCTCCCATCTCAGCCCACGTTGCTTCCACAGAGCCAGTTCCTGTTCCTATTCTCTCTTCTTCTGAATTTGCGACAAAGACGATGTCTGAACCCAAGTATGGATCGCCACAAGAGTCAGAAGCCATTCCCATCACAGTCGTTCTCCCTGAGACCGCTCCTGTTCCAGCCAAAGTCGCTTTCATGGAGCCTGCTCCAGTTCCAGTTCCTAGTTCCGCTGCTGTTAAAGCCAAAGTTGCTCACATGGAGCTATTTCCTGTTCAAGTCACCGGGCCAGAGCCCTCTTTAGTCATGGCCACAGAGATTGTTCACTTCATGGCCACAGAGACTGTTCCAGTACTCGTCAATATTCCAGTTCAATCTAAAGCACCCGTTCTGGTACGAGTCTCTAAATTTGCTCCTCAAGACGTCTAAGAGACTGTAAAATTTATGGAACCCATGCCTGTTCCAGTGAGAGCACAAGTCACAGAGCTTGTTCTAGTGCAAGCACAAGTAACAGAGCCTGTTCTCTCAGTCGCAGTGACTGTTCCTGTGAGAGCTCAAGTCACAGAGACTGTTCCCGCCAAGGTCACAGAAACTGTTCCCACCGAAATCTCAATGCCTGTTCCCGCCGAAATCTCAACGCCTGTTCCCGCGCAAATCTCAGCGCCTGTTCCCGTGCTCACAGAGCCAGCGTAAGTTCCTGTTGTAGCTCAAGTCACGGCGCAAGTTCCTGTCGCGCTCTCCAAGCCTGCTCAAGTTCCTGTCACAGCTCAAGTCACTGCGAAAGTTCCTGTTCCAGCTCAAGTCACAGCGCAAGTTCCTGTTCCAGCTCAAGTCACAGCGCAAGCTCCTGTTCCAGCTCAAGTCACTGCGCAAGTTCCTGTCGCAGCTCAAGTCACAGCGCAAGTTCCTGTTCCAGCTCAAGTCACAGCGCAAGCTCCTGTTCCAGCTCAAGTCACAGCGCAAGTTCCTGTCATAGCTCAAGTCTCAGCGCAAGTTCCTGTCGCACCTCAAGTTTCAGTGCAACTCTCCGAGCCTGCTCCTGTTCATGTACAACTCTCCGGGCCTGCTCCTGTTCCCGTGCAACTCACTGAGCCTGCTCCTGTTCCAGGTTGCCCAGCCAAGCCTGCTTCTATGCCCAAGTTCCTGCCTGAGTCCCTACCCATGCCCTTACCAAGGCAAAATCTCGGTGTAGGAGAACCCAGTGATACACCTGACCCTACAGGCCCAGGACCTCCAAGA
The DNA here is from genome assembly GCA_030068355.1 of Notoglanidium maculatum. NCBI lineage: Eukaryota > Metazoa > Chordata > Actinopteri > Siluriformes > Auchenoglanididae > Notoglanidium > Notoglanidium maculatum. The sequence continues at coordinate 23,943 of JAQQZX010159721.1, forward strand.
AGCGAATTTGTTGGGTGCTCCAGGAGTAGCGCCTTTGGGGGGGGAAGGGTTCTGTCATGAACCGCTCCGTACCCCACACACAGTGCACCGTGAAATCTCGGCCATGCGTTCAATGCGCTCTTTATCTCCATCGCGGGAGTGTGCACCCCCGCATTACGACGGAGATCACACGGACTACAGCTCCCATGAGCACCTGCTCCCAGCCAATAGGCCAATCATAGGGAAGCAGGTGTCTCTTATTCATGAACCGATTAGCCATGTTTAAAAGGACTGCTTTTGCGCTTCGTGTTTGCGAAGCATTTGACTAGCCACTGTGTTGTCAGCCGAGCATTATAGTCCTGTGTTGTTTATACTGTGTTTGACTCTACTTTCTGTATTTGGTTTACTGTTATTTGGATTACCTGTGATATTCTGTTTGCCGATCGCTCGACCCATTTTCTGGATTTTGACTACTCTTCTGCCTGAAGTTTATGTACCTTACTACTGTTATGTAACACTGTTCAGCTTTTACCTCCGTGTCCCAATCCTGCATCTGTTTCTCAACCATGCACCAGCACCGTGACAGCTTCTTTCTTGACAGAGTTCATGACGTGAAATTCCCCGTTTACGGTGATGTTGAATCAACATGGCTGCTCACGGCATCAGAAAGTTAATGAGTGATACTGTATATACACACAAGTATGATCTTTAGGGTAATCAGCACACAGAGATTCGCTTGTTAAATCTAAAACACGACTACACAGGTCGTTGGTACATCACCCATCCGGGTTGACATAATTCTGACTGGCAAATTTCCACTTAAGATGTAATGCGGCATTATAATGAAGCTGACTTTTCAAACCTGTACCAATTCCACATCTCTGGAGTGATATTTGAACCTTTCTTTCCTTGGGTCAGTCCTCAGCGACGTGCCATCTGTTTATCTTAGCGGTACGTAGCATTTGGGAGAAACGCAGGCCACAGGAGGCACCTATCAGGTTAAGAACATCGTTTTTCCTTTCTACCAGTTTAATCTTTTAAATAGCTTTCATGGGTGCTTTAATAAAGCATTTTAACATGCATTATTATGTATAAACATGAACAAGCTCAACGAGAACATTTGAAAACAGCTTTAAATCATTAATTCAAATTAGTAGGAGCCGTCAGTACAGTTCAGTCAAAATCTATACTTCAGGGTAACATCATACTCGGGTAATTTTTATACCGTTTATATTGTCCACCCCTAGCTGAAATAGCCAGATAATGATGCAAAGTAACAAAATATTACGTTAAATAATAAAACAGCACTTTTTTCACAACTTGCAGTTCCAATAATCCACCATTAATAAGTTTTAAAGGCGTTAACCTTTAAATGATCCCCAGGTCCCCTCCAGCCGTACAGGAGAAGCAAACACAAAGAGAAAGCTGATTTAAAGAGAGACTTTAATCTCGCTACTGTTTCTTGTTTTCATTGTGTTGGAAAGACGTCACGGAGCTGGAGAGATACTCCTTCCACGTGGGAATTACAAGATCAAAGGACTGGACATCAGAAACGTCCCAGTTTCCATCATTAAATATTGCTAATGAATGGATTAATTAAAAACAGAGTTATGAAGCTGAGATGCGGCTTCAGGGTTAAAGAATAACAGAGTACAGTATAATATTATAATATAAAGTGCAGCTGGAGGTTTTTATAGTATCTCATATCTCTCAGCTCACATCATCTCTTTATTTAATAAGTTCTGATTTAGAACTGAGTCATTTATCCACCAAATTATTCTGGCTTGTTTGAACCCTGACCACTAAAACGTGGCCACGTGTCATGTTCAGCTCAGTGTGGATTTGAGTCACGTGATTCCTTCAGCATGTTTCACAGCACAAGAATGTTGTTTTATTACGTTGTTTCTATCAAATTGTCGAGCGTTTCCCTCAGGTCAGGCTCCGAGTGCCTCACAGCAATCAGCGCTGAAGTTACGCTGTGACCTCAGACCTCACAGGAGCAATTCACACAATTTCACACACACACACACACACACACACACACACACACACACACACACACACACACCCACCCACACACACACACTGCTAAATCCGGCACACCAGGTTCTAAACAAGGCTGTAAATGATGTGGAAATCCATTTCACTTACCATATTTATCGATGAGACGGGTCCGATGCTGTTAACGAAGATATCGACATCGATGACAGTTGGTTTAACTGTGCACACACACACACACACACACACACACACACACACACACACACACACACAGAAAGAGAGAGAAAAGATTCTGTCACACATAAGCTGACAGCAAAATCATTAAACATGGTGATGATATTCATCACTGAATTTTAAGTACTGCAATTTTATGAAGCAAAATTATTGGCACCCTTCGAACAAACGAGCAAGCCTTCCACACACTAATTCAAATAATCCGAATGGTTAGAAAGCAATATTTACCTCTGCTCTAACAAAAAAAACCTACATCATTTTACATCACAGGAATGGTGACGGAGTGAAAGAAAGAAGAAGGTAAGAAAACTGTTGCTCAAAAAAAAAAACAGTGGAAACAGTCCTCTGGTCTGATCTGAACATTCTGGTCCAAAACGCTGTATATGATGGAAACCTGACACTCCTGAGAGCACCACTGACAGTGGGAGGCATGATGGTGGTGGCCTGGTGGTGGTGGCCTGGAGGTGGCAGCACGGTGGTGGTGGTGGCCCGGTGGTGGTGGCCTTGTGGTGGTAGCCTGGTGGTGATAGCACAGTGGTGGTGGCCTGGTGGTGGTGGCATGGTGGTGATAGCACAGTGGTGGTGGCCCGGTGGTGGTGGCCCGGTGGTGGTGGCACGGTGGTGGTGGCAAGGTGGTGGTGGCCCGGTGGTGGTGGCCCGGTGGTGGTGGCCCAGTGGTGGTGGCCCGGTGGTGGTGGTGGCACGGTGGTGGTGGCCTGGTGGTGGTGGCCTGGTGGTGGTGGCCTGGTGGTGGTGGCACGGTGGTGGAGATTCACGCTTGGCCTCTTGGTATCTTCTCTGACTAATCCCCTCTTTAACCTGCTGACTGATACATTGTCCTGGATTTGTTCTGATCGCTCCTTGATCTTCGTGATGCTGCGTGTTTGGGTTCGTTCCCAGGTGCATTTACATCGAGATCATGTAACACTTTAATTATTTACACTAACTATGTGACTTCTCAGGGTCACTGACTGCACCAGAACTACTTCAGGGGGTTCATGGTCACAGGGGGGGTGAATACTTCAGAGTACTCAATTCAGAGTTATAAAGTAAACCTGAATAAATAATTGAGCATCTGATCTTTCCATCTCTCCTAATCTACAAAGCCTCAGTGTTATAGTATGTTTATGCTTTTATAATTATTTATTTATAGTATTTTTAAACATTTTTTCTCAATAAAGAATAATATATATATATATATATACAGTAAAACACTGAAAAGCAGCAGCTTGAAAGACAGACGGTGGGTTTGAACGCTGTGTGTGTGTGTGTGTGTGTGTGGGGCATCGCTCCAGTTCTCAGTGTGTGATGCTGAACAACAGTTCCTCATTAGAGCTTAAAGCCGATGTTACTGAAACACACACACACACACACACACACACACACACACACACACACACACACACACACACACACACACACACA
>JAQQZX010159802.1:0-27512 GCA_030068355.1 Notoglanidium maculatum
CTGACTATCTATATTAACCAAATGAGCAGGATCGGTGTATGCAAGCCACCTTTATAGCATCCTGAGACAGCATCAAGATCGTTCAGACCTGACCAGTCATTCCCAGGATGTCCACTTCCACAGAACAGCTTCCACCCTGGCCTGATTCCATGCCTGGACATGCCCAGGCTGCACAAACCGTTGTTGATAAGCGAAAACGTTTGGATACAAGTATAAGAAAAAATCATGGCAAAACTGAAGATTTCTGAAGAAATGGTACGTGATGGGTAAATTTTGATGTGATATTCATGATCAGCACCCAAACATCTACAAGAAACACTAAACAGTGTTCAAGAAGCAAAAACTTTGTTGTGCAGTGTATTCAGCTGTGACTTACTGTTTAACTAGTTCATGTCTACCAGAAGTGCACAAAAGATTAAGCCTTACCTTAATGACCTCAGGAAACTGTTTCATTCTTCTCCCACAAGGTGTATAGTACCATGTTTCTCCTTTCAATCGGCCATCAAGATTCCGCACATGAATCTCTCGCTTCCAACTAAATAGCAAATTTAAAAAATTTTAAAAAGCAAATTACACACTATAATAACTTTTAAAAAATTCTACTACTGTACAACATTCACTTTAATTAGTTAAAAAGCTGAATAATTTCTTTATTTTAAATTTACCTATTTATTTCACTTTATTATATATATCACTTTATTAACGGTCCACTTTGTATGATTTTGAAGGTATCTATTAGCAGAAAGGGAGTATATATTCCATAATACACTTAAGAAATTCCTAAGTATGTTTTCATTAGCTTATAATTACCTATAAGTACAAATCACTGTGCTTTCGTAAGCTCAGAAAAAGCCCTTTATATCTACATAGGTTGCGGGTCCACTCCTACGGAGCCGCAATGCTGCACCGCTACAGTAGCCCAGAACAAACAGACCTCTAGAAAGCACATTCCATTTTTTTATAAGCAGCAGTATGAATCCAGAAGGAAGTACCGAAAGGACAACAAAGAAGAAGAAAAGACGACAAAGAAGAAGAAAGAAGACTAATCAATGTATGCTGGTGTTGGCTAAAAAGTCTGAGAAACGAATTTTTGTAAAATGGAGAATTATACTTATTATTTAGCATGGAAAGAGCAAGGGAGTGTAAATGTAAGTACTTGAAAGTACATTATGGGCACCTGATGGCCACCAAATGTGCAAATATGTGCTAGGAAATGGGAGGTTGTCTGTCAGATGGTTGAATTCTACATAGTGGACCTTTAAACTTTACTCTTTTACAATACATTTACACAGTGATACCAAACCACTGACAAAAGAGTTAAGTAAAAAAAAAAAAAGACATTTATATCAACTTCCACTAACTTGGTTAACATTCCTTTAAGTTAATATTTGGCATATTTATTAATTAAAACATATTTATGCCTTTCTTACTTTAAAGCTTGTTTATGGCTCTTACCCATGAAGAAGAGGGAAGATGACTTGCTCTTCCGTAGCAATTCTCCGTCTTGGGGTTTCTCCTAACGATAAAAAGGAGACTTAAACGTGTGAAGAGCAACCCACATACCATGGCCTCTATTTTTGTGATAACAGCACAAGTGCAAAAAAAATTAAACTCACTATAATAATATATAATATTTATAATATAAATAATTTCACACAATAATTCAAAATTTCTCTTCTAATAAAAATATTAATAAACTTTTTGTAAATAATATTTTCTCTCACAATAGTACGTTCCAAAACTATTGACACACCAAGAAATATTTCACATTTTAAACGTTGTTATTGTTGAATTTTTTGCTCTCAGATCCCAGGTTCTCTGTTGTTGCCTTTAGCCATGAGGTATAAAAATAAGGTTCAACACAAATAAAATCCCTTTGGCACCCCAATGAGCCATAACATTAAAACTTTCTGCCAAGTGTTGTGTAGGTCCCTCGTGTGCCAAAACACCTCTGACCCGTCAAGGTATGGGCTCCACAGGCCCTCTAAAGGTTGTGGTATCAGGCACCAAGATGTTAGCAGCAGATTCTTTAAGTCTTGTAAGTTGCGAGGTAGGGCCTCCATAGATCGGACTTGTTTGTCTAGCACATCCCATAAAAACTCCATAGGATTGAGATCTTGAACTCTGTTATGCACCTCAAACCATTCCTGAGCATACTTCTAAATACATACTTCAAACATACTTCTAAATCAAGACAGAAATGGATAAAGAAACACAAAATATTTAAATGTTTAACATGTTGAATAAAACTATATGTGCCTGAGCTCAAAACATCCAATTATTGCATCAATTATTGTTTTTATTTTATGCTCACTCTCATAAAGGATATCAATAATTCTGTAAGACACTGTATATTCTCATTTCCTGTCACAATTTCTGCAGTTTGCTATGTGGTGAAGGAGGTGCAATTGTTAAAAAGTATTGGAGTAAATAAAAACATTGTCAAGACGTGATGAGACATTCTCCTGCAATAATTAATCACGTCAGCACCTCTCATTCCAGAGTGTGAAAAGTGCAGTGACATTTCACATCATTTTAATCTAATATGATTAGATTCCACATCAATATTTTAGTGGTAGAAAGTATAGAAATGTTTCCTAATAGAATAAAAGTGATCAGTCAGCATAACTTTGAATTGATTAGCAATTTCCTGCGGGATCAGTATAGTTTTCTGATTCTAATTTGCAGTGACCCATCACTCTAAGTACAAGACCACAGCATACACCATACACCCTCCTCACTCATAGATCTCAATGCACATGCTACTTTAATAATTCTTTCTGTTTAAAGATTAGCCAGTTGAGCTATCATTGTGACCTGAATTTCATCTCATACATGGCACAATAATGAACCCTCTTTCAAAACCAATTAGCTGTTTTCCTCTTGCCATTTTAATCCAAAATCAACTATCCATGCCACAGAACGTCGATGGATGTCGTCTGCTTAAATGTATAATGCAGTACATCTGTCTGGAAGCAAATGTACTCATTATGTTTCTTCACTTGTATAGTCAGCTTCGTCCTTTAACTTTTCATCTCTCTGCATAAATGGGTGACACCATTAGGGTAAAATACCTTTTTAGCAACATTGTTTTTACAATATTATACTAGTAAATTGCACTTGTGTGCACAAAAACAAAACCACAACTGCAAACCAAAAAGTTAATCAAGGGAAATCCTGGTTTATGGGTAAGAAAAGAAATCCTGGCATCCAGAGTTCATACGTTCAAATCCAGATGATGCTACAGCCATCCATGGCCAGACGTCCAAGAAAGCAAAACCGGCCCTCTCGCAGGGAGGCCGTGCTAATCATGGGCATCTGTGAGCTCATGAATTTACAAATGGGCAAATAGTATTTTCTACTATTTCTAATAGTGTTATTCTGCCCCTTCACCCTCCTTGCTAGTTGTGTGATAGGGGAGAAAACACATAAATAAATAAATACATGTTGACACAGATAGCTGTCAACTCTTTCAGTACTGATGCGGTGTGTTGTAGATGTTGTTTTACTCCTCCAGTAAAACAAAAGGTATGCAAGTACAGGAACAATGTCTCTATGTTAGGCCAGGGTTGCATTTGATACGTCACTGCATGTGAAATCACCTGTAGCTCACCACACACGCACGCACGCACGCACGCACGCCGAGAATAAGCTTGAATCCTAGCTTGATATTAAACTTGAATAAAGTGATTGCCTGAACTGCTGTTGCCCCTTTGGTTTGTGGTGATGTAGTTCGATGGTGTAGTAAAAGGCTCTTGGTTGAAAAATAAAAGTGAGCCTGAAGCTCTTTTGAAAATCCACCTGACATCAAAGTCTTCCTTCGTACAAACACCCACACATACAACCACATCCATCCACCACCCCACCCCAGACTTTCTACAATGCCCCTGAAGCAAGTAGGTAACATTGTAACCTGTTATCAAGCCGCTGTCATCATGGTCCCCCTTTGCGTTTTCATCAAAAACAACTTTGATTTTGGATGGCTTTGAACACTTTCCAGCAGGCTCTTTTATTCTGGCCTTCTTAATATTCTCATATTTCAAAACAGGATGCACAACATTGTCTGTCAAGTATAAGTCACTGATAAAGCCTTCTTTGAGCAGAAGCGATGAAGCTCCATCAGGAAGAGAGCTGGCAGAGGCAGGTGCCTCTTTGGAAATTTTGCTCTTCTTTGTTGCAAATGGAACTTTCTCTTCATTTTTCTTTTTCTCCTTCACTTTTCTGGGAGCTTTAGATGTTGAATTTGTTCTCTTTTTCTTAATGTCTCTTAATGAACCTGTCAGACAGAATGTTTACAAATTATTACACAAAGAAGCATAAATATACTTTAGTAAAGTTCATCAACTGGGTTCATCAAGTTCATCAACATAATCAACTGCTACATAAGCCTACTAAACAATCAGATTCTTTCCTTGAGTATTCTAAAAAATAAAGTAGTGCATGAAAATAAAAAGATTGTATTTAATTGGCCATTGGCCAGAAAACAGCTGCTTTACTTTGAGCAGAGGAAGCTGAACCTTTGGGCTTGCGTGCCTTCTTCTTTGTCATGGAACATGGGGTGGTAGGCAATGGTAGGCTGGTGTCTGCTACAGATGTACCAGTACTTCCCTGCCCTCCTGCTTCTGTTACTGCAAGGATGGTATAATTCATACATAAGCCAGAGCCTGACACATCGAGCCTTTTCTCTTTACCCTCTGTTTTGTTGGCTATGAGGAAAACAGGAATAACAAATATTTCCATCAGTTGCTCCAAGTTAATCCTCCAGTACTAACATCCATTAATAAGTATAGTAGATATTTCACCGACTTTAATAACTTTCAGTATGAGTATGACATGGAAATGTATAATTTATTAACCCAAACTATTGAATTATTTCCCAATTTAAAAGCATTGCTGACAAAGAGTAAAGGAGATACGGAACCAAACATACAGATCCAGAACATGTCATGCTCATTTCATAACATTATATTACTTTTCACACATTGTGTATTATAAGGTTCTATCTAGGTTAAGAACAGTTTTGAAATAAGCGGCTTTATTTTGACTTTTCATCTAGAAAAACTCACATGGAGTCACTTGATAAGTGGGATCATGAGAGAAAATCATAGTCTCCTCTTTCGGGTTTTTTTTTAAAATTTATTTTAAAATCAAAAACAGATTTTGTGGGCTAATACTTGAAATTGTTACTGGGAGTCACAGGGAAGTAAGACACAGTTAAATTAAAAGTGCACAACAGAAATGGACAACTTTCCATGTCCATCCACCTCTTCTAAACAAACTAGTGTTGTGTCTCAAATCACATTCCTGCGTACTATTCTAAACCAGTTTTATGGCTTATCATGGTTAGTGTTTGAATTTTAGAAGCCAGCGGAAAGTGCACCAGCCTTCTGTATTTTTAATATCAGTAAATATTTTTAAAAATTAACATAAAAGATTGTGATTTCAAATGCAGCTCATGACAATCAAGTTTTCACAAGATTTGGACCTCGTTTACACTTGGTATTATAATACGTCTTGGGTGCTCTGATCACAATTGGATAGCGCTAAATGTAAGTGTAAACGACCTCCAAGAGGCATTCAAGACGCACTCACTCAAACCACTTGCCGAGGTGGTCTGGGACACATTTAACCACATACCTGCAGACACAACACAGACGTAACAGGAAAATACGTCATTAATGCTGGACACTGTAAAGGATCCGGTAAAAAATGTAAAGGAGTACAGATGTACGTGGTTGGAGTGCAAGAAAATAATGAAAGTATGTTGCAGGTTTAACGTTTTAATATAACTTTGCGCAGGGACCTTTGACCTTCTAGCGGTCGTGATGTAGGCAGTAACGAAATTTGAACAAAAGTGGTCAGCTGAACACCTTGGAGACGCATGATAAACACAGGTGTAAACGGTGATGTGTCTCGCCAGTCCATTTGTGACCTGAATGCTCAAGACGCATTTTAAAACCAAGTGTAAACAGGGCCTTGGACTATGCTGCCCACATCACACATACATATGTTAATTATATAATAATGTTTAAACTTTACAGTGGTATGAACCCAGAAAGCTAAAAGTAGAGTTTATGAATGCAACTGGCATAAGGTTAATTATTATATCTATAAGGATCTATAAATAAATATCTAGACAGTATTACATCTCTCAAATTATTAGTGAAAACTTGAATAATTCTAAGGTTTTGTTTAGTACAAATGACAAACTTGGTCATCCTCTTAGACTGATACCTGCTCAGCTCCAGTCTTCAAATAAATGTAACGAGTTTGGCTCATAATTTAAATAAATATTGAAAAAAAAATTCCAATACCAGGAACAACATTATGGCTTCCTTAATGGTGGATGTGACTGCCCTTCTTATCCTCAGGGTAATACTGCCAACAGTATTATTCCAACTTCATCCTTATTCAACATAGTGAATTACGAGAAGCGGTGCAACAGTTAAGTTCTGCAACATTCCCTTTTGACCTAACGCGTACTATGATGTTCAAAAATGTTTTCAGCTGCTTGGTACATGATGTTAATACCACCCTATTCTCTGGAATCTTCCCCATGTCTCAAACAAATTATTATAATACTACTATTGGAAAAGAGTAATCTTGATCCATTTTTTGCGAGAACTTATATTCCTGGGAAAAATACTTAAAATTGTTACATACCAACAATTACATATCTATCTGTCTAACAACAACTTGTATGAGAATTTGCATCTGGTTTTAAGTTAACCATAGTACAGAAACTGGTCTGGTCAGAGTTGTTAATGATCTTAAAATTAGAATCACATTGTCTGATCTTAAAATTAGACAACCATAAGCCTCTATTATGGTACTTCTTAACCTGAGTGCAGCTTTCAATATGGTCAATCATATAATTCTTCTCCTGGCACCTTGAACACTGGCTAGGACTTATAAGCACAGTTCTTAACATGGTTACTCTTTATCTTACTGGAAAATCTTTCTCTGCTTCTATTGCCAATTTTAAATTTGATGAAGTCGATATTCTATACAGAGTCCCACAACGGTCAATTCTTGGTGCACTGTTGTATAATCTGTATATGCTGCCACTTGGGTCCATAATTCAGCAAAATAACATTTCATATCACTCATATGCTGAAGACACACAATTATGCATATTTGTTCTGTCCAACAATCTTACCCCAGTGGATGACCTCAGTCAATGCCTTGCTGATATTTAAATTTGGATGGTCAAAATTTCTTACAATAGATTCTTTTAATAGGTTCCAAGGGTTTGAGGTACCAGATTCACTCATTATTAAATGGCCGGTCAATAAAGCCTCGTGAACAAGTCAAAAACTAGGGTGTGAGTTTAGATGCTGATCTTAACTTCCAGAAGTACATACCAAATATTTATGACTGCCTTTTATCACGTTAATCTAAGGTTAGACCCTTCTTGTCTGAACTACACTCTGAAGAGCTGGCTCATGCTATTATTTTTTAGTATATTAAATTACCATAATGCACTTTTTCCTGGACTGACAAAGCAAGAGTTAAATAAAATAAACTCCAGGATATGCAGAATTCTGCAGCCAGAATATTAATTAAAATTATAAGATTCAAACACATCACCCCCATCTTAACCTCTCTTCACTGGCCCCCAGTTAAACTAATAAAGGATTTTAAAATACTAGTTGTTATATTTAAATGTATAAATGACTTTGCTCCTTCCTACATTGCTGAAATGCTCTCTGAATACATACCAGTCAAATCGCTTAGATCATCATGTAGGGTCTGCTTACTATACCTAGAATAAATACTAAATCAGCCTAGAGTGCCTTAATTCATTATGGACCCACTCTCTGGAACTCTTTACCACAGGAACTAAAGTCTGCTAAAACAGTATCTTCTTTTGAAAGCAGACTGAAAACATTTTTTTAACAACCTTTTGGCTAGGTTTAAAGTGTGTGGCTAGTGGGTAAACCGTAACTATATATATAAAAATAAAGTATTTTTATACTTAATAAAAATGTACTTTTATACTGAATAAAAAAGTTTGATGTTTATGTCGTTAAATACCAGATAGAACCTTATGATATTGAGTTCGCAAGTTTTTATCCAGCAACCTATAATTTACTTATGTGATAATTAAAATGAGAACACAAAGACCTAAAATTATTGGGGTGTAAACTTTTCAAGCGTTCACATTTTGATTACATGTCTAATTTGTAGGCATGTCACAGTTCACCCAGTTCACAATTTGAGTCGATTCACAATACTGGGTTCACGATTCGATTTTCCATGATATTGTTGGGGAAAAAATTACAATTATAATTTTATTAGCAAAAAAGCAACACTTCTTTTCCTATTCTTAATTAACTTAAATATTCCTTTTGCTAAATAAAAAATATACACTTTTGCTTCATTTTTCTGAATAACCAAAAAAAACCTGACAAACATTTGAAAAGGTTGGAGTAAAATATAATAGCCTATTGACAAAAAATTTAAAGTTTTTTCTTAAAAATTAAAAAAGCTTACACATAAAACTATCTATTTGCTTCTCTTTTCTTTAGCTTTCGACAGGCCGTAAAAAAAAAAAAAAAAAAAAAGGAGCTCTGATTTCTTGTTTCATCTGAATACAAATGTTGTTTGTAAATGAGTACAAAATCTTTTTCCCATTTTATATCTGTTTTGTGCATTTTCTTGGCCTTAGCGGTGTGTTACATCCGCCAACAGTGACATCACATGCATTCCAGCTATTGTACATTATTGCACCCTCTGCTGTCTAAATAACACAATTACAGCTAGGAAAAACTAAAAGATAATTCGCAGTTCATTTTAATTTCCATCGATTTAAATCATTATAAATTTGTGATCGCAATTTATTGACGCATGATATATCGTTACATACCTAATAATTTGATTAATTATTGAACATGCAGTTAGAAGCATGAATAACCATAGCTCGGAGTAATAAATAACAATTTCTTAATATAGCTTACACAGCCTTACCTTCATTAAACTTATCAGAGAAGTCTAGTGGAGTGTTGTCTAAGTAATTATGAATCTGAAAATTATCCTTGAGTGGAATAGCATCACTGGAGTTCTTAGTGCTCAGATCCATTGCATCTTTTTCACAAGAGGCGTCATCTGTCTGGTTATTTTCTGGCAACATATCACTCAAGTCTTTGTTGATGGACCCATCCTCAAGCATGCAGGAACCTTCATCCTGAGTGTGCTCACAAAGATCCACTGCTTCAGACCTATTAACATAAATAATCCCTGCCAAAGACATGTAATTTTTAGTCTTAGTATCCCATACATCATTTAAGGTGTTATCATTTCCTTTCCCAGAAGTGCTTTGGCCTTTGCTGGTGCATACATCCTTTTTAACTATAGGTAGAAAATCATTCTCTGGGTCTTTTGTACAGGGGATACTCAAATTTGATGCTGGGATTTTATCAAGAGCTTCATTGGAGGGATCTGTGAGGCCTTCCTGCTTACACGCTGAACTTGTGACACTGACTTTATGGTGAGTCGGGCTAACTTCAAATACACTGCTGGTTTTCGAAGGAGAATATGAAATGTCAGTGGTCTGCTCCTCTGATTCATGAGACACTGCATGATCTCTTCCTTGACAAGAAGATAATGCAACATTTGTATTAGTTGCAACAAGGGAATGCTCAGAGAACTTCTGGGCAGATAAAAGCTTTTGAGAAGAAACAGAAGCAGTAAAAGGAAAAGTAGAAGCAACAGCAATAGATGTAGGGAATGAACAACGAATCGAATTATCCACAGCTGTATCAGTCAAAAAACTTGTTTGAGTGTTTGGGAATTTAGGAGGGGATACCAAAGCCCTTTGTGCAGGGGCCAGTGAGAAGGAAGGCCTAGGGAGTACAGGAATATGTGTACTTTGAGAAAAAGGTGACTGAGTAGCCTGTAGATCTTGGTTCTCTTCTATAAGTGGAAGCATTACATGTTGAACTGCAGAGACCTTAGAAGGTGATGCCAGAGACTGGCTCTGAGATATAGTTATAGGTGATGTAGATATAGCTAGAGAAGATTCTTTGGAGCCTTGACTCATTTGAGAACTAGCAGATATTGAAGTTGAAAGTGCTGCGTTCACTGTAACAAAAGATGAAGACATAGAGACCCCGGGAGGTCTTAGTGTTTGGACTTTTAATGGCGGTGTGGTGAGTGAGTGAGGATTAGAAGCCAATTCTGATGTGGTGCTTATTCCAAGCTTCGGTAAAATTGAAGCATGTACTGACTGTGGTTGAGGAGACACCAGAGTGGGCTCAGAAATAGATTGAGGAAATGCTGTTGCCATTGATGGTGGAGTTGCAGAGACAGGAGTTGGACTCAACTCCTTGAAAGTGGTTTCTATGTCATGACACAGCTTTGCAGGTTCTGTATCCACAACTGACTGCTGGACTTGCAAATAATGGTCATTAGTGGGAAGTTCCTGGGTCATTACTAGGGAAGTTCCTGAGGCTTTCACAAGTAAATTGTCACTTGTGGAGGGCAGATGACGCTGTTGGAGGGCAGATGGCCTATTAGTATCACTGTAATCTTGATCCACTTCTTGGTAGGAATCATTTCTACAGACTGAAGCAAACAAGAAAAGATAAATTAGTTTACTAAACCAGGGAATATAAAAAATTATGAAATATGTTTTAACAGGTGTGGTATTTAAGGTGCTTGTGAAGTAGCTTTTCAATAGTATAATTCAACAATATCACAATATATTCAATGTTGTGCAATGCTCATCAAAACTAAAAATGATCCTAACACGAAGTGACAAATCATTAAAGCACTTTAAGTTATGTGAACCACATTACAACCTGCATAATAAGATTAAGACATCAAAACAAACAAATAAACAAACAAATAAATGCACACCCAACCAAATAAATAAAATAGTGTACATCTGGGTCAGTTCTGACAGCTCAGACATACTTTAAATTTATACAGCAATATATGTAGCCTTCCTCTGCTGACCTGTGCCCCTTCCACTACCTCCTTAGTGTGTTTAGTCAGATGTTGCAGCCACCAACATGGAGTGAGTTTTGAAACCTAACATCAATGTCACTGTCTAGAACCTTTTTGATTTTAAACTAGAAATCAAGGAGAACAGAAAAAGTGAAAAAATTGGAGACCACTGCTGTTCAAAAAAATATATCTAATACAGGAATAAAACTAGTCTGATGACTACTAATGAGCTGAGCCCTGAATTCAACTAACAGAATATTTGATAAACATACTTGTGTAGAATTGTCTCAATAAAATGAGAACATCACATGACAATTGCTAGAGTTGTTTACTAAGCTGAGACCATTTGAAAAAACACTCTTTCTGTTGCCAGATGATGGCGCTATACCAGAGAGTCACTCTGGGTATGTGGATATCATCAAAACCATTATAACCCATAACTATGGCACATTTGACATGAATCTGATCTGGTGAACCATCTGGGAACAATATAGCTGAGATCATTGAAAAAATGATATTGTGGATATGGAACCAGAAAACAGAAGTCATTACATCCACTTGTCAGAGAAAGCAATAACAGCAGCATGAATTGACGGCCATAGCTAATCAGCTAACCTAGCTAGTGCTCTTTATTGCTGGATTGGTGGTGGCTCTTTATTTACAGATTTTAAAATCTGAATGTTAGTGAGAACAGGAAAATGTCTTTGTCATGACTAATAAAGTACCAGAAGTGGGATAATCCTAACATTGATTTTTGTTGTGTGTCACAATGTGTAGTGTCAGGGAAGTTCAACTCCACCATCACTTCCCAGAGGATGAAAACGTAAGAAAAATATTAATCTGTAATGTGAGATGTGAGAATTGGGTAATTAAGACGAACTAAAGTTACTCTCAGGCTGTGTGCCTTCTCGCGTTTCCTCATAGACCTGTGACAGGCTGCCCTGATGCTAACATCACCAGTCAGCCTATCTTTCTTTGATACTATAGGAAAATATATGACAACGTGACTATGGATGTCTAATAGCTAACAATCTGCAGAGCGTGACAAGCTTTCTATCAGCTAAGATGAATTATTTAGCGTTAGCTTGCTAGTGACGTACTGCATAATCCCCGTTCAAGACTACTAACTCATAGTCGCATATGTATGAGGATCAGTTTGGTTTAAACCCCTTATCCATTTAAGGGTGACCATAGAGCCTCTTTTTCCTGGACATGTCCTCTTTTTGAGAACAAAAAAATGCATCTGGTCGGGATTTTTAGTTCGTTTGCAGGTGCCTATCTGCTCATGCCGCCACCCTGCCTCCAGCATCCTCTTTTTTGAATACCAAAATATGGTCACCCTACCATTTTGGTGGCAGGAGTTTTAAATATCAATTTGCATATTTAATGCTCATCGTTTGGTGGCTCCTGAAGGCATCTTGAGTAAAACTCATAAAGAGGACCTGATTCGGAAGCGATGTGACCTGTTTTAGAGAATATGGCTTTCTTGTGCATAACCCCCATACACTGAGAATTTATAATGCATTCATGTTTGCTTGGCGAGACAGGAATTCATGACTTCACAATTTTTGCACCTTCCAAGATATCAAAAAACCCTTCACAAATTAAAATCAGAAACATCTTACAATAGTGCTGTTTGCACAACTGCTGCAGGTACTCCACACCCAAATGGGTGGCATATCGATTTGATCATAACCAGCATAACCAATAACCTGTGAAGTTTTGGCCATGTCAAGCAATCCACAGATAATTTATAAACAATAAATAATTTATATACATTCCTGTTTGCATGGTGAGACATTTAAATTTATTGTTTCACCTTTTCTACATCTAACAAGATATCAAAAATCCCTTCACAAATTAAAATTTGCAACATTTTGACATCATGTGTACCAAATCTGACATGAATTTGGTGCATGTATGTGAAAGTATATACTGGACAAAAAAACTCAGACATATGGTGGCGCTATAGAGCCACTGTGCCACACTAGAACCCAAGCCTTGATCTCTCAGTAACTATCACCAGCTCTGATTTGTGTACCAAAATTTTGCCCATGGGAATCACCTTGAAAAAAAAAAAAGGAAAAATAATCCTTATAAAAACAACAGGGTACAGGGCACCAATGGTACAGGTACCCTATGGTGGAGGGTGGATGCACCTTCAGTGTTCAGGCCCTAAAACAATAATAATAACAATAATAATAAAAATATTAATAATAATCACCAGATCAATGTTACACAAGAACTGATAAATTTAGCTTTGTACTAAGCTTTATACACAAGGACTACTTGTCACACAAAACAGCAACTTGGTGTGATCTATGTAAAGGCTTCTTGTTTCATCATTCCTCCTGAAAAAATATTTACAGCTCATAGCAAGATCTAGGAGTTGTCAGATAGCTTTCTTACTTTCATTGATGTTGCATCTTCAGACATCGAAACGGAGTCATTAATAACAATGTAATGAAATTTCTCATATATGCACTGATTAACTAGGCATGGCTGTTCTCTGTCATCATTCCTGGAATAACACTGAATAAGTAAGAGCAATATCAGCACATATTAGATATTTCAGTTAAGTACATCATTCATAAGATACTACAAGTGAGATGTAGGATCAATATTTATCAATAAAATTGGCTTAAGAGCTCTCAGTGACTTTGACTTTGGCATGGTGGCTGGTACTAGACTTAACACAACAGAATAATGAGGGGGGAAAACAAAAAAGTCACACACAAATGACATCCAGTGATTATATGAGCAGTGGTAGCTCAATGGTTAAGCCATAGGACTAGTGATCGGAAGGTCGTGAGTTAAAATCCCAGCACTGCCAAGCTATCGCTGATGGGCCCTTGAGCAAGGCCCTTAACCCTCAACTGCTCAGTTGTATAAATGAGATACATGTAAGTCGCTCTGGATAAGGGCGTTTGCCAAATGACGTAAATGTAAATATGGGTGGAAATGCCTTGTTGAAGAGAGCAGTCAGAGGGGAATGGCCAGACTGGTTCAAGCTGACAGGAAGGTTACAGGAAACTCAAATAACCACTCTTTACAACCATGATTAGCAAAACCTTCTCAGGAAGAAGCTTCATTGAACCTTCAGGCCAGTGAGCTACAACAGCTTAATACCACATCAGGTTACACTCCTGTCAGACAAGAATAGGAATCTTAGGCTACAGTGGACATAGGTTCACCTAAGCTGGACAGATTGAGGGGAAAAAATTGGCAAATTGCTTGGTCTTTTTCCAATCTTCAACTGTACAATCAATTGGCCTATAAAGCAATATATGCAATGTGACCAAAAAACATCACACCCATTTGTGGGCCTTCCCCAACTGTTGCCACAAATTTGGAATTACACAATTGTATGAATGTCTTTATATGCTGTACAATACAATTTTCCTTCCCTGGAACCAAGAAGCCTAGCCCTAAACCTATTCCAGCATAGGAGTCCCTCCGTGCACAATGCAAGGTGTAAATAAAGCCCGAGGTTTGTCAAGGTTGGAGTGGAAGAACTCAAGTGGCATGCACAAAGCATTGAACACCTTCATAAAGAATTGGAAAATTCTCACCTGACACCAAATTCTGTACAATTTTACATTGTGGAACATTATTCTGCAATAGTTGCACTATTTGCCCAGTCTTTCACTTTTACAGCAGAAATTGAAGCTGCCATTCTTTGATCTTCTTTTAATACCTAGTCATGTTACTAACCTGTTGCCAATTAACTAATTAGTTACAAGATGGCACGGTGGTGCAGTGGTTAGCACTGTCACCTCACAGCAAGAAGGTTCCGGGTCTGATCCCTAGGTTGACCGGGGACCTTTCTCCTGCGTAGTTTCCTCTGTATTCTCTAATTTCCTCTCACAGTCCAAAGACATATGGTTAGGTCAACTGGACACTAAATTGCCCATAGGCGTGAATGGTTATTCGTCTCGGTGTTAGCCTTGTGATAGATTGGGGACCTGCGCAGGGTGTACTCCGTCTCTCACCAGAAGTCAGCTGGGACTGGCTTCAGCTTCCCCAAGACCTTGAAGGTACAGATAATGGATGGATAGTTGTGAGACATTCCACTAGCTGTTTTTTTAGCATTATACAACTTTCCCAGCCTTTTGTTGCCCCATCCCAACTTTTTGAAACACGTTGCTGGAATCAAATTCAAAATTAAAATTTTTTTCATAAAACAATAAAATTTCTAAGTTTGAGCATTTGATATATTGTCTTTGTTCTATTTTCAATTATAACCCTGATTCCAAAAAAGTTGGGAGTCATCATCATTTACCACCAGAGCTGAGAAGGATACCAAAACCAAAGGAGCAATTTATACCGAATGGACATGTCCGACATCGAGACCGTAAACAAAGGGGGTAAGCGCGTAGGTTTGTGTGCTAAGCTAAGGCAAAACCCACACCAGCCAGTGCTACCTAGCATCTTCCTCGCTAATGTGTGGTCTCTCGCAAACAAGTTGGACGAAATAAATATCTGGCCCCTAACACAGCAAAGGCTCATGGACTGTATTCTGACGTTTTTCACAGAAACATGGCTTAGCAACAATGTTCCAAACAGCATGGGGGATTCCCTTTCCCCCAGGTAAAAGTGAATGTCAACAACGTCTTTACTTTCTACTGAGCCTTAAGAAAGCTCACTTCTGTCTCAGGATAATGGTGGACTTCTACCGCTGTACCATTGAGAGCACACTCACAAACTTCATTTCAGTATGGTATGCCACTTACTCTGCAACAGACATCAAGGGGTGGTGAAAACTGCCCAATGGGTTACCGGCACTCAGCTACCTTCCATTAAGAACATTTATCACAAGCGATGCTTGAGCAGGGCACGTAATATCATCAAGGACGCCACTCAAACGAACCATGCAGTCTTCTCTCTCCTCCCATCTGGAATATGTTAAATAAGCTTCCACTCCCACACCAGCAGGCTCAGAAGGAGCTTCTTCCATGACTCAGTAACCATACTGAACACACCACGACTCTGCTAGCATAACTGCATACATCCTGCACTGTTCAGTACTTTAACATGCCATTTAGACTAATGTTCTGTATAGAATGAGCCACTTACATTGTTGTAGAGTCTATGCCACTTACCCATATACTATTACAACATTATTGTACATCTAAATAACTGAGTATATACATGTTCATACCACAGCTGCTGCACAGTCTGCCACTTTATTGTAGGTTTAAACAACCGTACCTACATACAACCTGTACATGTGTTAGCTACTGCTAACTGTACATACAACCTTAAGTATCGTGAATTGCTGTCCACGTCCCCTCTGTAAATATGCACCTAAATATTTACAAAAGTTGTTGTTTGTACACTGAAACGCTTGACTGTCCATCACTGTATATACTGTGACACATAGCATCACTATGCTGCAGTACTTACTTCTGGCACAATCTGTAAATAATACTGTATATAATATTATAATATAATAATTATTATAATATAATATAATAATTATAATATGTATTCAGACAATCTTGACAAATCTTTACCTATAAGGGGCAAGGCTAAAAAACCAACACTGAATGCACATGACTTTGAGCTCTCAGATGGCACTGCATTAAAAACCGACATAATTGTACAAAGGACGGTATTTCATGGGCTCTGGAACATTTTGAAAAACCGTTGTCAGTAAATACAGTTTGTCACTGCATCAACAAATGCAAAGCAAAAGTTATATATGAACAACATCCAGAAACACTGCCAACTTCTCTGGGCTCATGCTCATCTGAGACGGACTGACCACATGGAAAAGTGTGCTATTATCTGACAAAACCACATTTCAAATTGTTTTTTGAAATCCTGGACATCATGTCCTCCAGGCTAAAGAGGAAAAGGACCATCCAAATGAGAATCTGTGATTGTATGGGGGTGTGTGCCCATGGCATGGGTAACTTACCCATCTGTGAAGGCACCATTAATGCTGAAAGGTATATACAAGTTTTAGAGTAAAATTTACATTTATGGCACGCTCTTATCCAGAGCAACTTACATAAGTGCTTTGAAGTCTCTATTAGTAAATACATTCTGATAGTGGTTCACTAGGACCCAGGATAAGAATATATCAGTCTAAAAACTCTTACTGACAGGTAAGTCAGTAAGAAAGCATGCAGACAAGTTTTTTATTTTCGGTCTCATTTGTAGTCTATCCCAACTCAACTGCTTGTTGGACCCAGAGAGGCTGAACAAAGGCGAGTGAAGTTTATGATTCGTGAAGGTCACATATACCCATCATATGTACTTCCAGCTGCTATAAAAAGTACCTTAATAAAGGTGCACCCCAATCTCTGGATCCATGGTACCTACAACAGTGCATATTCCACCTATTTTTCATATCAGTATTTGTATGTATTTAGGATGCATTATTTGTTCAATGTCTGTTCATTGTCTGTTCTGAATAATGTATTCATATTCAGTTACACCCCTAATAGTCATACAGTCTAATGAGAGAATCCGGACATTTTGGACAACTGTTCTTCATCAGATGTGCAAGATAATTGCTTCTGAGCTTGTAGGACATAACACAAATAGTTATTCAAAATGGCTAATAATATAATAGATGCAGTCAAAACAATAGTCATTCCATTGGGTTTCAAAGTTCAGAGAGTGTAGATAAGTTTCTTTTTCCTTATCTTGCAGGAATCACTTTAAACACCACCTGTAATGATGCACGAGTGATCGGTGATAAAAAGTGATCCATTATGGCCTGTAACCTTAAACGGTTGCATGCTGAAATGCCATTCATGAAGTGGAGGTTCCTTAAAAAGGACAGCAGGCTTGGGATCATCCAGCAGGTTTTTTTTTTTTTTTTTTTACAAATTTTTGATATAATTTCAGCCACTGTTTAATTAGTGGGATTGTAAGAAAGCACCAAAATCATTCTTTCTGTAGTAATTGTGGATTTCATAGAGATCAGTACATTTGTACTCTCAGTAGTGATAAAGGCCTGGGCATGATCTCTGACTTTATTTGGAAATGCCAAATTACAAATATTATCATATTTCCTTAGTTCATTCCGGAAGCCTTCAATCTTGCTGCACATGGTTTTAAATCACATTAGCAAAAAATGGGATTTTTTTACAATGCTTTGAATGGGAAGAGTTGGTTTTTTTTTCCATATTGGTTTTCATGAAAAACCTTCTGATTTTGCAGTGCAATCAAAATGGGTTGCTAGTAGCTACAATTGCAAAAACTCAGCTGGAAGGTGGATATGAAGAAAGTATTTTGCAATAATGCTCAGTAAAGTTAAAAAAAGAAAAAGTACACTTCGAAATAATCCTTTTACAAATCAATTGTCTAATGTCTACAAGGCCAACACTGTTCTGCATCTGCTCAAAATGTTTGAATACAGCTACAGTGACAGGAGCCAGAGAATTAAAGTTTATTTAATCACTTTTTAATTATCATCTTTACCATTAACCTTATTTGTAAAATGTTAGATTTGACACTTTGCTGTAGGTTGTCATGGAGAATTCTTCCCGTATTACAAGTAGGTTCAAGGATGAGCAAGGAAACAAAAACTTCTTAGGATCAACTTTATAAACTTTACTACAAAGGAAAACATAAGCAATAAAGCTTAGTGTCAAGAGTGAATGCTTAAGAATGACCATTGTGCAAGATCTTATAAACCCCAAGGGTTTTGTATATATATTTGCCTCCTCTAATAGCTTAATTTTACTTCATCTCCCTCACTCTAACTCTCTTAACTTCCACTAGATGTCTTCCTGTTGCTTTAGATTAGGGGTTTGTGACCCAGGGATCACCATTCTGACTAAGAAGCAACCTGTGGACCCATGTTGTGTGGTATAAGGAAGGGGGATTGAGGCGCCAATCTGTACGTTATGCATATACATGTGACACTGGGGATGCATTCCAACATTAGAAAAGCAAAGGCTATAAAGGAAAGACCAGATGGCCACTATTTTAATCCTGAAAATCACCTTGCTTTTCTAAATTTTATATATTTGCATGAATTTGATTATTTACAAATAACAATTAATACATGGAAATGTGTTCTAAAAATGTAACAAAAAATAGTGATTCCTACAGTGAAACTACATTATTGAATGTTTGGTCAGGACCACATGCAATGCCTTCACAGACCACCAGGGGGCTGCAGAACACCAGGCTCCTAAGATCACAACAGGTTAGGTTGGCCCTAAGGAATGAGTCGATTCTGCGCCTATCTACAGATGATGCAATTACATTAATTAATTATCTGTGCACTGTGCATTCTGCCTGCTAATATATCAAAGCCTTTTACTTCCCATAATCTTATACAATTCTCTGCGTAGCCTGTTAAAACTAGATATATTAGACAGACATTGGAGCCTGGAAGTAAGACCATTTGATAACTATTTTCATAATTTCATGTCACGATGCCCTCTGCATACAGGCCTAATCAGAGCTCATTCTCAAAAAGCATTAAGGCAAATGTTGTCACATGAATTATATTCAGTATAAAACAGATAACATGAAAATATTTTTTTAAAAATTCTGAATTTTATTCCACAACGCTTACTTAATTTTTTTATGTCAAAGCATTTTTTTCTCTTTTGGCCAAAAAGCATTTTTGAACAGTTAATGATGAAAGACAAAAATTTTGTCTTAAAAGATTAAATTTAAATTTTTGGTGACATCCCTAATAAATATAGTTAACTTATGTAAAATACAGTATATACTTGTGAAATGCTAGTCCGGTGTAGTCAAAAATACATTGATAGATTTTATTTCATATTAATGAACTCAAAATACTTCCATTTATTTTCAAAGAAAGCAAGGGAAGCTTTATGAGTTTCAGTCAAGGGCATTGGAGACTGGAGGAAGAGGCCAGGGCTTCCAGGCTGTGTCTGTAAATATTGGAGCCTTCAAAATGTTCATGCAAATCATTCCAGATTCCTAAATCGATTGGTTCATCCCCAATTAAACTTTTGGATTCTTTTACCTAAATGTATTCTTAATTAATTTATTACAATAATCAGTAATTGTGTAATGGTTGACAGATATGGTTGTATATATATGTATATACACAGGCTTGGGCAGTAACGAAATACATGGAAGGTGGTGCGTAATTAGGACACAAAATAAAAGGTAACTGTATTCCATTATATTTACATAAACAAATATAAATACAATAGCTATAATCAGATAATCAGAGTTTTAATGTGAGCAATATCATTCATTTGTGGGAAAATGAGGAGAAGCATGATGTTCTTGCTCAAATTGTCCAGAACAGCTTTGTCATATTTTGTTAAGCAGCAACTAGCGAAGCTATTTGAATGAATTAGCTTAAAAAGTAAAAAGTTAAACTAGCCCATTTTTCCGACCCTGCTTTCGGTTCACAAGTCGATCCCAAAAAGATTCGATTTACTAATCTCGGCAACTGAAAACTAAGAGTCAAATGCATATATTTGGAGTCAATTCAACACGCTGAAAATGATTCGTCTCACGAGCGCACACAGCAAGCAAAATGAACTCATCATCGGAGAGTTTCAGTGAGCAAAACAGGCAGCTGATATTTACTTTGTCTTTATTTTGAATTTGTCTGTTCAAAATTTGAACTAATAATGGTTTGGAATGCAGACACAGCTGCAGTCATTAAACAAGTGATAACAGCAAATGACGTAGGCTACATACCATCACTTTGAGTGAGTCTAAGTGTATATTCAGTGCCATTCATATATAATGCTTATACTGAATGAATATAGACATTCATTTGGTCAACTTGACAATAATATTCTTATGCTGTGTCAGATTACCTGATAAATGACACTAATGTTGCAATTAGTGAACTGCTATTTAATTAAGCCTAGCTAAGAAAAAGTTACATAGTAGTGCTGATTTAAATGCTGCAAATAAATATTTTTAATAAATATTTTTTGTATATAATATTTAAAAAAATAAAACCAATTGAATAATCAAGGGAAGGTTATTCCATTAACACCCTACGGATAATAAACAAAAATCAGTAGTTGCAGCCCTAAATAAGAACGATATACTACATGCACATGTGCACACAACACATAAGTCTCACGGCACTCTGGTCTCGAGTGAAATCATAGCTCATGGATTATTATTATCAGTCCTTCTGGGCTAAGGTTTTTTTAAGCGTTCACGCCAACGCTCGGTTTTATTTCCGTCTTTTGTGTACACGTTTCTTTTCCGTGTTTGAACTCCGGCTGGATCCTCAGTATCACGCTACACCCCTCAAACCCTCTCTGCGTGTGCCACGGCACGCGTCTGCGACTCCGTTCCAACACGTGATGGACTGCTCCCACTCAACGCCTGCTAAGCTTCTCTTCCACCTCCAACCCATCCCCTGGTATGACTATTGACTCCTTTCAACAGTGTACGCCGCTGCACTTGTGGTTTCGACAACTTCGAAACGTCTCCACGTTACACTCACCAATTCATTTTCATGGCCTCTAGTGCAAAAATGTGTTAATTGGTGGAAATTCCACCATTATTCTGTCTTTAAAGCAGAAGAACACAAATCCCTTAATATTTCCATGGAAATGACCATAACTGTTAATACTTTTATTGCTTCTAAAAGAACAAAGACACAATCTCCACAAAGTGTGATTAAGATTTCGATATTTATGTGCTGAATTTTAACAAGATAACTGAAAAATGACAAGGGCAAAATTATTAGCCCCCATTTTCTTCTCTTTCAAGGCAAACCCGAACACTCAATTAACTTTCACACCACACCTGAGTAATCAATCAGCAATGACCTTTACATAAGGAACTCTGGTTAACAGGGCCAGTGGCACTTGAACACTTGGACTACTCTGACACTTTTGGTAAGAAGCAATTTCATTATGCCAAAAAAAAGAAATTACTCTGGACCTCAGAAAGAGGACAGTAGATGCTCATTGTGAGGGTGAAGGCTACACTGCCATTTCCTAATGTTTCACAGGGTCTAGATTCAACAAGAAATTGGAGCTATGGTTTTACAGATTGCCAAAGCTAAAGAAAAGAGAAGCAAATGGAGGTAGTTGGTTTATGTTTAAGATTAGTACACCTTTCAGAAATGTTCAAAATTAAAAAAAATAATAAAATAAAATTTTAAAAAAGCTTGTCTTTTTTTTTAATAAAAGGCTACATAAGTGCTACATTAAAGGCTACATTTTTTTAAATAATATTTTAGTTAATAGGCTACTATATTTTACTCTAACCTTTACAAATGTGTGTAAATTGTTGGTTATTAAGAAAAAAATCATGAACCCAATATCGTGAATCAAATTGAATCATGAATTGGGTGAATTACTACATGCCTATTATTGGAATTTAAATGTACAGAGATATTAAATCTTGAACTAAATAAAATAGTAATATAATTTCTTAAGAAATTACACTAAGCACCAGTCTACAGCATTCTTGTTGAGCTCCAAGTCACAATTTGCATTCGCATTCATTTTTGCATAGCAAGCTACTTTCTAAGCACAATCTTCAAATTCTATAAACAAGGTTGGTATGTTTATATGTGCATAGTTATCACACTCAAAGGAATAACTCAATAAATAAATGACCAAGCATAATATTTGTTTCTCATTTGTTTGATTGGGTTTACCTGCTTTTAGGGATTATGTGAAAATCCGCTGATGTTATAGGCAATATTTATGTAGAAAATCTAAAGGGTTCACTTTCAAGAACTGCATATATTATAAATAAAAGGCTTTCTTCTTCTATGTAAGTTTTAGACACCAACCCAGTTATCTATTGTTCATATCACTACAGTTACATCCACCAGTGTTTTGTGCTACTAAGAATTTATGTTGCTTATAGTTAAAGAATTAAATACAAGACATTTGAGGCCAAAGGTTTATATACACTTCAGCTAAAGACATTAAAACTAAATTTTTCACAGCTCCACTCCATACATTTCCTATTTTAATTCAATTAGGGAATCTACTTTACTGCAATAAGAGATAGCGCCAAAATAATAGAAAACGAGAGAGACAGATTGTGTCCTTAGTACTCACTTGTATACCCATAGAATGTATTATAATAACGATTAGGTAGTAGGTACATAACTGACATTTGTCCAAACTGATATTCGGATGCTGCAATTACCTATCAACAGCTTTTACTTGAATCAAACACTTAGGGTCGCCTTCCACAAGCTTCTTTTGCCAAAGACCGGTGTAGGGTTTGTGGGCCTAGGGAAGACTTGCTTTTTCAATTCAGTCCACAAATTTTCTATGGGATTCAGGTTAAGACTTTGTGATGGCCACACCAATACTTCCACTTTGTTGTCTTCAATTATTTTGTTAAAGCTTTGGAGGTATTGCTTTGGCCTGGCAGATGACCCAGTTGCAAATTTTAACTTTTTGGCTGATGTACTCAGGTATTGTTTCAGGATTTTGAGAGCTTCCAAATGATGCATTCTATTCACCCACCAAAATGTTTGGAAAAACACCATAACAATCTGGATTAAAAGCCTCACTCTTTTTCCTCCATATACTGATCTGTATGGCCAAACCATTCAAATTTTGTTTCATCTGACCATAGTTTACTCCTACAAAAGTCCAGTAATCACCTGCAAATACCTTCAGTCTGGCTTTTTATGCAGGCCTTAGAGAAGTGGCTTCTTCCTTGCATGACATTCTTTCTCATAATGGTGGATGTACATACCTTGGGATCTGATGCCTTCACATTACAGCCTCTATAGTCAGAAGTAGCAACAAGCTGTATTTCCTTTTTCACTACATTTCTGGTTGGGTTATCCTTGGAGAAAAGTGCTCTTCGTGACAAACCACAGTATTGACTATTCCCACTATGACCAAGCTCAGCTACAAAAGGAAAGTGACAATGTAGAGTTCACACTTGAGTTGCTCTCCGGAACTCAGAGGCGGGCATTAGTTTTGCATTTTGCATTTCAGTGTTTGAGAATCAGCATTGATCATCACAGACAAGCAGATGTAGCTCAAGTGGAATCTATTATGCTGAAGAAGGCACATGCAACTAGAACTTGTACTCATCAGCACTGTCTGGCAAAAGGCTATGAGCTGATTCTTCCTCCCCACTATTTATCTCAACTGAGCAAGAATGCTATATATTTTGGTCTGGTCACAGCCATGAAAGAGGAGATGGAGGTTCTGCAATTAGAAGTGGTTCATGGGAAAAATTAGGAGTGAAAGCAAGAGTGTTCCAGTTTGCATCAGTTGAGCCAACTGTTTTAGTGGGCTGACGCACTACTGGCAGTGAGACACCTAAGACAGGATGCAGGATGGATCGCCACCAAACTGATCTATTGGTAAGATCAGGCATTTAACGGTTCACCCAACAAACGATTCAACTCACAATATTAGGCTCACGTTTATTTTCCCATTTTTGAAAAAAGTAAAATTTTCCTATTCTTTATCAACATAAATATAGATTTAAATAATAAATTTTAAAAATAATCTTTGTTTCATTTTCTTAATAACCAACAATAATTATTTACAAACATTTGTATAGGTTGGAATAAAATATAATTGCCTATTAACAGAATTATTCCTTTTCTTGAAAATGAAAACATTAATATTAAATAGGCCTACGTATTCTTAATAAACATTTATGAAGACTGTAATCAGACTTAAAATAATTACCTCCATTTAACTCTTTTCTTTTGCTTTTGACAGTCTATGAAGAGAGCTATTTGAATCTATTTGTACAGTCAATCACAAAAAAGTTATTTTCATTTTACAGCTGCTTTTTACTGGCATTCAAACTGTGTTACTTCTGCCTCCAATGATGTTATGTGCATTCCCTTAGTTGTATGTTACTGTGCCCTCTGCTGTCTAAGCAGCACAACTGCACTTAGGAAAAACTAAGAGATGAGGCAGCCTGAAAATAATTCCGGTTGTAGTGGTTGACACAAGTTGCAATGATGAACACATACAATCAATCCTACAAAAGCTATCTTACATATCAGGCCTGCAGACAAAGATGCCTTGGAAGAAACAGTGCAGACCTCAGTATTAAAAACCAGAGCAGCTGAATGGATAGGCTAAATGGCATCGTTGAGTTTCAACAAGGTAGATAGCCACTTGCATACAGACCCTAAACAGACAAAGATCAAGCTCTTTAAATTGACAGGCATCGGGCACCTTAACCATTGGTCAAACTACAACGGACCTTCCCACCACTAGAGTTCCACAAAGCTATTCATGAAGGGGCTGAAAACAGTCCACTTAAAGCACATTGGCCTGTCAGTTGCACCCTTTGTGCCCTCATTTCCCTGGTTCCTTTTGGAATTTCATTTTCAGTGATCGGCATTTCAAGTCTGCTCCCAACTTCCTGTACAGCAGAGGGTGCATGCCAACAGACCTGGTGGCCAGAGGCATAAGGGTAGTGCCATTCATGGACAATGGGTTCCAGTGAGCTCCCACTAAGTGACAGGCCATCCGGGACATGTTCACCTGACTCACACATTATGGCACTCAGGCTTATGATGAATGGGGAAAATCTATAGGACTGAAGTACAACATACAAATTTATCATGATTCAATGGGAATGCTTGCCACAAACAATTTGAACAATACATACAAAATACTGCATAATAAAGTAGGTTAATTCACATAAAATACTACTTATATTAGTTTAGATTAGTGTTGGTGAATTTCGAGATTAATTCAGTTAAAATGAATTAATGTTTTAACACTGTTTTCAAAATGTTCTAATCAAAATTGTACCATCCATAAATGCTATTTAAAGGTTTAAAGACATAGCCTTCTTAACCTGATGAATGCCTCCTATAGTCTGCATTTCTCACAACCACTGCAAGCTTAGATTAAAAAAAAACAAAAAGCAATGTTAAGATAAACAGGCAGCTCTTCGAGGATTGAACTAAGAAAAGAAAGGTTCAAATATCACTTCAGAGATATGGCATTTTATGTTGAGAAAGAAGGGTTCACCAAGTTGTGCAAAGATAGTACCACCATCTACATAGCAAATAGTGCAAGTAATGTTGTTTTTACATCCTTTCTTTAAATATCCTTTATTTAAAAGAACCATTGTTTGCACTATTTGCTACAGATGGTGCTGTTACTATTTTTCCAAAGTTCATTCTATTAAATAACAAACTTTATAAATAATTTGCACAAATTTTCAATTGCATTATGTACATGAACAAAAAAAAACCTAAATCATATTCAAGAATTGTTCATAAAGTTGGAAAAAAATCTAGATTTTTTGCAATATCGTCCAGCCCTATATGAGGTGTAATAAACATTTAAACTTGATGAAGCCTACACGCCACCTTGTGAAAAAGTTGCTTTCTCTTTATTTTTAATACGAAGAGGCCACTGCAGGTTTGGCTCCTTGAAGCAGTGAAAAGTTCAGTGGTTATATAAAGCACTTTTGAAGCACTAGAAACCTAGAATGAAAGCCGTGTAGGCTGGGAGCTTGTAAGCCATATTTCTGAAAACGGCTAGCCACCATCCATCTACCACACTCCACAGGAGTTAGCTGTAGGCTTGGGACAATTAATGATAGTATTGGGAATTGCTGATACATTCCAACTTTCACATTTAAAAATAACTGTTGTAAAATGTGGTGTCTGCAGATTTAAGATAAACAAAAATAAAGTGTATGCAAGGGTCCACTAGGGTCCATGTGATGTAAATCTCATCATCAGGGGGTGTACACAAGGCTTTGTGTGGAATTCTGTGTACCCTCCAATATTTTATGCCACTATGCTACAAGGGCACCAGCACATATGCAATGGAGGTCTGTCATTATCCTCTATCCTCATCTGTACATCCTCTAGCCACTATCCTCATCTGTACAATTCTTCTTTAAACAATATACAATCCAACAATTTACAAATCAAAGACAATCAAATGTGAAATAATTCATGTAGGAAAATCTGTATGAAAAATAAATGTGTGGATGGACATACTGATCTACTGCAAATGTATGGCATGTGTCCTCCAAGCAGACTAGAAATTAGCATAACAGCAGCTCTATGATGTCTGCAACTGTCATTGTGCACGTCCAGAGAAGGGAATATAACTGAGGCTTTAGTCTCCACACTGCTGGCACAACCGGCTAAAGGAATCTGAAGAATCTCTAGCATAATAGTTAGATAAATTAGTTGCTTGCTCTTCCTTCACAGTCACAAAGTAACAGTGACATTGTATTTGCTATAAAAACTTTCATGCCACATCTCTATTCCTGTTGGGTTGGTCAGGTTTTATTATTATTTATAATTGAAATAAAATAAAACTAAATATATAAATGACTAAACTAAAGAGTAGATATTTTAAATAGTAAAAAAGATTTACAAGTAAAAACATTCCATATTGAGCTGTTGTTACTGTCAGATGAGATTGCCACATCTATCACTACTACTGATACTACTACTATTCCAAGATGGCGGCGCGGCAGTAGCAAGCAGCGGCCACTCCGGGATCCGAAATGGTGTTTTTTTTGTGCTATTTGTTTCTTTTATTGTTTCTTGGCGCGATTCGGTCAGCACATGGACACCGAAACAAACGGTGTTCATGTTTACCCACGGGAAACATTACTGGACATTAAGAAATACTCAGAAA
>JAQQZX010159855.1:0-16243 GCA_030068355.1 Notoglanidium maculatum
TGAATGTGAGCGTGTGTGGCTGTTTGTCTGTGTTGGCCCTGTGGTGGACTGGCGACCTGCCCAGGGTGTACCCCGCCGAACATGCTGGGATTGGCTCCAGCTTCCCCGCGACCCAGACGGATAAAGCGGGATAGATAATGGATGGATGGATGGACATTCTCACATGTAAATGTGTGACTAAAACCATAAAGTGACTAAACTATAATTAGTGAACATGGTTGCTGGGACAACAGGAGCAAGCAGGCCTTTGGACCCATCAATTTTTAAAGCACTGTGGTCTCTCTCTCTCTCTCTCTCTCAGGTCTCATGGTATTTGTGACTTTGTGGCTCTTGGAAGTCATCATCCTGCTGTTGATCTTACTAAGAGCGTTTCAAATCTACACTAGAATCTATAGGAAACCATGTGAGAGTAACTGAAAGTAAGACTTAAATATTTACTAGCTTAGAACATAAGCACAAGAATCCATATTCAAGTATTATGTTAAAATATAAAGGAAGGAGAGAATAAGCAGCAAAAGTTCAAAGTTTCCATGGTGATGTAAGTGAAGTGGACGCCTGAGTATCATTTCCATCTACAGATCAGGAAGCTCAGTAAATCTGGAATAGGAGCAGAAGAAGCAGTTCATGGTTGACGTCCTCCACTCCAGTCAACATCACTCTCTGTCTCATTCAGACCATCAGTGACAGACGGTCATGTAAATTTAACCAACATTTATGCTTTGCTCATTCAATACTAAAACAGCTTCACGATTCTTGTATGCTCTTTGGGCTTGTTTCAGTCAAGCTTTATTTTTACTATTTTAAAATAATGCAATGATTTAATGCTGCTGTTACTATGAGCCAACATTGCTTTTGTAGAAACTGTTTTAACTGTTTTAAGATGTGTCAGAGTTGGGGAGAAAAGTTTTGCATTTTTCCTAAAACAATCATAAATCAGTTATCTCATGCATGAGTCTTAATAATAATTACCCTCAGCACAAGGTACAAAGTGCAACCTCAGACAGCAATTCACCCAGCTGAGGTAGTACTGGCATTGACTTTTGGTGTGCAAGAGGGTCAGGGCCATTTCATAGGTTGTTTGAAAAGGGCTTACCAAAACATACTGTAATAGGATAACTGTATACTCTGGTCTGTTTCAGTATTCTCTGAGTGCTTCAGGTGTACACATTATTAACATACTGTAATCAAGATCATCCATTTTGGAGATCTTGGTGGGGAGGCAGTTGGGGTTATTTAGAGCATTGCATATACTTTCCCCACCTGTTATAAAGTGGCTGAGATCACTGAAAGACAGTGTAGCAAAGCGCACAGCACATACTGCTAAGGTTAGACTGTATTGGCACTATTTTAATCTCGAGTCTTTGACTTTTTTCTAAATTTTTAGAAAAGTAAATTAAATTTCTAAATTTTTATTTGCTTAAATTTCATTATTCATAAACAATAATTAAAATAAGGAAATGTGTTTGGGGAAAAAAAAAAATTTTTAATAAGTAAATAATGATGCCCACAGTGAAACTACATTACTGAATGCATGGTCAGGGACCACCTGTAATTCCATCACTGACCACCAGGGGGGCGTGGACCATTGGTTGAAAACCCCTGAACTAAACCATAAGGCATAACCAGATATTCATACTGAGAGTTATATTAAAATAGACACATTGTAAATGTGTAATGTAATGAAAACCTTGACTTCAAGGCTGCAAGCACTAAAATCAGTGCAAATATTATTGTGAGAGAATTTAGGCCCAGTAATATAAGTCAAGGCAGATTCTGGGAAGTGAAACCAAGCTCTAAGACTTTTATACATACCCCTCCTTATGTAGAAATGATTGTACATGGCAAGTAAAAGTCATTCAAATTGTGAAATCAATGACATGACAAGTTCTGTGGAAATGAAAATGCTGATATATCCACAATCTAGAGCAAGTCACAAATGGGCGACCACTAGGCCACTAAAAAATGGGCGGGGCCTAAGTTGGTTTATAATGAAAATCATTTTCTAACATTTTAGATAAGTAAACATGATGCTAACTTTCTTTCATCGGTTAAAAACATTTACCTTTTTTTTTACTTAGATTTACAATGATTTTTGGCTACATTTAATTGAGTAAAATTTTGGACCATTATCTATAACTTCACTTGCTGTGGGGAAATTATTACAGTTAGTGGAAACCTGCTGGTCTGCATTTTTAAATACTGGCTGCTTATATCAATAAAGAAACGCATGTCTTATGTTTAAACAAAACCAGTGTGTATTATTATTTTTTCCAAATGGCCTCTAACAGCATGAACATTCTCTTTCCAAATTGGGGAAACCAACTTCTAACCGAGTGAACTCTTTATTCTTTAAGTAAATTCCAAAGATTTTGTTTCCTGTGATATTGAAACTTTTAGCATTTTGTCTATATATTTTGTTTTATCCGGCGTACTCAGAAATAGAGGAAGTGTGTAAAAACAGAAATATAAAGACACTTCCTCTTTTTCTCACAGCAGTATTATTACTTAAATATCACCCAGTTTTTCATCACCAGAGTCAAATAAGGCTGAGAACCTGCCGCAGGCATCAGTAAGTCCAGACCCACTATTCTCTCTCTCTCTCACTCGTAACTGCAAATCTTTGCTATTAGTTTAACTGTAATTACTGAATAACTCATAGTAGTATGCTTTATGGTATATAATGGAATAATATCCTGGGACATGAAGACATTAGAGAGTACATTTTGTAGCCACTCCCACGAACAAACCTCAAGATTTCTTGTGTGTTTTTACTTTTTGATGGTTTAATTACTAATGTACTTGGATTCCCTTTTGGTTTGTGTCTGCTAAACAATGTGGCCAGTGAATAATACTGTCCTTTCATTCACAATGAATTTCATAAAAACCCATTTATGATATGATCCGATGCTACTGCTTATACCAAACAAATACCAATTAAAGTCATCATTCAAAAAAAATAAATAAAATGTTGTAACCTGATCAGCATAGCAGTAGCTCCACAGTCTGTGTCAGGAAAATTAGGCATATTTGACCTGCTTAAGGCTCCTAATAGATTTAAGATTATTTCGATGAATAGCTTTTTTTCAAGGTATTGGTGATTTTAGACTTATTGAATGGCAACCCAGCAAAACAGAATCAGACTAAATTAAAGACCAGCTAAGGATTTTCACATGATGTTTTGAGGGAATGCTTGATGGCTAAATGAGCTATTAGACAAGAAGGAATGAACTGTCAAATGTCAAATTTTGGTATATAAATGATATTACCTAAGCATGTGTTTGGCACTGACTGCTACAAGTTTACCCACATTGTAATGAAGCTCCTTTATGAGTTAGATTTATTTCATTTGTTAAGGCTAACACGGCTGGTGTCACCTCAATTCAAAGTCATCACAAGAATATACTAGACTACTGTTCAATTTTTGGAATCACTCAACCAATTCACATTTTTTTTAACCATGTTAAACTCGTACTAATCAAATATAGTAAGTTGCAAGATGAATAGAAAATCTTGTCAAGCATTGACAAGGTTAGAAAATGATTTCGACTTGAAATAGCAATTTAGTTTCAGACATTACTTTGCATCAGAGAAAATCCCAGCAATTATAGTCTTGCAGACTTTAATTTGGCATTCTAGCTGTCAGTTTGTTGGTGTAATCTACAGAAATGCTTCCTGAAGCATCTCCCACAAGCTGGAATGACTTGATGGACACTTGTGTTTCCCACCAGCAGCCCAATAAGTATAAGTTTTGTTGACTGTGCTAGACAATCCATTACAGGCAGAATTCCAGTGGACTATTTCTTCCCTTAATAGGTCTTGCATAGTTTGGAGCAGTGCTTTGGGTAATTGTCCTGTTGTAGGATGAAATTGGCTCCAGTCCAGCATTGCAAAATGAAGTGATAACCTTCCTTGCTTGGGATTCCTTTTAACCTGCAGAAATTTCTTACATTAGCACTAAAGCTCCCCCAGATCATGACATTTCTTCCACCACACTTGGCCGATGGCATCGAGCACCCCGCCGGTATCCTTTCATTTAAAAGATCCAAAACAAGTAATGTTCTTGTCTGTGATCCAAACACCTCCAACTTGGATTAGTCTGTCCATAACACCTTTTGTCCCCCCAATCATTCTTCATCCAATGGCTGTGTTCTTTTTCCCATTTTAATATTTTCCTGTTATTGACTAATCACAGATATGGCTTTTACTGTGAAACTCTGAAGATGAGACTGGTGTTTTCTGCGGTTACAATTTAATTTCTGTTAGCTGACAACCTGTAAGGCATCTTTTCGTCAATCTAGAGACTCTGATGTTTTTATCTTCCTACACATTATTAATTGAATAGTGATTTTAAATCAAGCCAATTTCTGAGTGATTCCAAACTTTGGAACAGTATTGCATGTCTGCAGTTATAATCAGAACTCGCCATCTACTGGTTGAGATGTAAAATTGCAGCATAGATGAAATGTGTTCAAGAAGAGTAGACACAAATATATTAGAAATATATTAACAAATTTCACTGCACTGCTGGTATTGTTCCATCAAACAACCCTAGCTTCACTTAATGTCCTTGTGGGGGTTAAACTAGTTATGATCTAAGTATTTGCATAAATGCAAGGTGTGGACGTGGGGGTGAGCGTTACTTCCTGACAGTTGCCTGTATACCACTTAAATTCACTCAAAAACAAAAGTTATAAGTTTAATCCTTGGATTTAAAAAAAAAAAAAAAAAACAGAAAAAAACGAGGAATATGAGGAAAATATGAGGAATATGACTATCCAGCCAGATCATACCTTAGGTCTCATTTTTATACTTATAAAAAAACTCATGAATAATAGTTATATTTACTCCATACTTAAATACTGCAAACAAAAAGAAGAAATGAGACATGCTTTTTTTTCCCCTTGCAACACTATTTTTAATTTTTTTATTTCTTTGCAAACTATTTGTGATACCACTTATTTTGTACTTCTACATTAACCTTCATTTCAAGGAACACCTTTTCTTTTGTGTTACTTTATTCCTTTTGCACATCTTTGGGGGTTTTTTTTGTGTGTGTGTGCCGTGGTTGACTTTTGCACACTCTTTCACGTTCATCAGATATAACAGTACTAATGCAAAAATGTCAGGTTGAAAAAAAATAATTTTGTTCCAAAATATACAATAAAAAAATTGTTAAATATTTTAATAAACATTTTTAAAATATGTTTAAAAAATAGTGTTATGTATATAATAAAGCAAATATTAATTTAACCTCAGTGATTAAAAAAAGCAAAAAAAAACTTTGAACCACTGCTCCATCTAGTGGCTCATATTGGAACTGTCTCAATCCAGACCTCGTTTAGAAGGATTTCTATTTCTAGGTTTCTTCTTGTCTTGGATGGCTCATAGTCATAGAGGTTAGGGGTTGCATGACTGCTGTTTTTGCTAGTCGATTAATAATTCAAAAATGTAGTCAACTTGTCATCTTTTCCATTTTTTTTATTTTTTTTTGTACATATAAGGATACATCTGTTAAATCACACTTCTCTTAACAGCTATACACAGGCTACAAATCACATTTCTATCTTCAATACGTTTAAGGCTTCATTGTTTTTAATTAACATAAAAACATAGTAGTGAATATTTCAATATTAAAGGACATATCAAAAGATGAGCTGGTGACTGATTCTGAAACTGAGTGTGCAGCACAGTGTTGAAGCTTCTTATAGCTTAATGATAGCCAGAGGACACGTTTACCTGTTTGAGCTCGGACTCAGGTACCGTCTCATGCATAAGAAGCAATTCACCAACACTCCACCAGAGGGCCCCATATCCCTAATTCTAGGCCTCTTCCTCTGTGGTCACACTCATATCCTGTCCATTGATTTATATAATGCTGACTCACATAAATTAAATCATTTTTAAAGCCTTGCTGATTATCTTTATATATGTTTTTTCTGTGTTTGCCTATCCATAGACCCTTGCTTTAATTATATTCACTACACTTTGTATTTAGCCTCGGTTTTTGATTTTTGCATATTTTGCATTAGACCTGTGGCCTTTGATTAAGAATTGTGTGTTTGTTGATAAATTTGTCTGCATAAAACTAAATAAATCAAAAAATTGCTATGAGGTTGAATGTCGTCGATAAATTGTACTACCGGTTCACCACGTCTTAAAAATCCATTTATAAATTCTTGCAAAAACTTTGAATTTGAATGAACAAATCTCTGAACCAGGGAAATGACTGACTGAAACATAATGAGTTCCCTAGCAACACCTGAGACATCATTTTAACATAAAAGCAGCTCCAAATGCCCTGCAGCCTCTTTTTCAGGAACTATTGCTGGCAGCAGCATGGGCATGAAGTCATTTTAATGCTAATTATGAGCAATTAAGAGCTCTTATCAATGAATAGAACATGGTTCTGTGTGTGTGTGTGTGTGTGTGTGTGTGTGTGTGTGTGTGTGTGTGTGTGTGTGTGTGTTGCTGTTTTGTGCTACACCAGTTATTTTTTTTTTGCGAACATTTTATGTATATCAAATTGCAAGAATATACCATAGCCTGTAAGAGACATTTAATTTATATAGAGTTACTCATATCAGATCTGATATGTAGTCTGCTATAAAGCCTGTATTCCATGCAAATCAACATCCTGTAGGCCTCGGTTTATCTTGTTACCCAGTAACAAATAATTAAATAAAACCTCTAGTAGTCTTATATGATAATATATTAAATGACAACAAGGCTCTGTGATGTGGATGCCACAGCGTGTACATTTTACCGGTTAACCCGAGTCGCCTGTCTTGTAGGGTAATGTTAACAAAGTTGAATGTAATCGTAAACAACATGATGGGCACTTTTTTGTATGTGTGTCTTGAGTTCAAGAGAGAAAAAATAGAGGCCGGAGAAGGAACTACTGTTTATAGAAGCTGCAACATAAGTGATGGGAACTCATTTATCTTGCAGGCGTTACACAACACTTAAATATAACTGTATAAATGTTAATCATTTGTAAATGATGGTACAGGACATTGATCCACTTCGGCAGGTTAAGAGTAACTCTGCTTTATCGCACCAATGCATTGTTGATTATTTTCCTATAACAGCATGCACCATCATGTTTTATATCTTATTTCATAATAAATATCTCCTCCTCTTGGCAACTTGAGCTTTAACCAGGTTTGACTGTGAAAATGTACAGTGCTCATGAACACTCGTTCTGCACGTGTATTAAATAATATAGTAATAATATAACTGTTCCAGATAAAACCTATATGAATATTGTTTACACACTTAAGGACAATGTGTCTGTTTTTTCCTAAACAGTCAGTGGGGTGAATTTTCTACAGACACGTTTAAAGCTGAAGCTGAATTTCTTCTGAAACCAATTGTAACATTCTGTCCATTTCTTTAGGAAAGAAAACAGGAAGTGGGCTATTGCAAAAATGTGCTCGTACTTCCTCTTTTTTCCTCACAAGAGTATTATTTGTCATGTAAAACATTCACCCACAACGTCAGTGTCTGCAGTGTTTCCCAGAGCTGAAGGGGTGTGTATGTGTGTAAAGATCTCCAGCTAGTGAAGAGCCTCAGAGAACTGCACGACGTTCATTTCCCTTCAGTTGGTTTGTGGGCTCCTGGATGTGTTCGCTGCTCTTCTCTGGACTTTGCGAGAGAGAAAATGCAGAACATCTTTGGGATCCTGTTGATATTGACAGGAGCTGCGTCAGGTCGGTTTCCTCCAAAATCATAATTTATTTATTCTAAAAAAAAAAAAGTGAATTGGTTTCTTTTTAATGATTTGCTGGAATATTTTACTCAGACACACTTTGAACAGTTTCACAGCCATCATTGTGTCTTCTGAGATCATGCCAGTTGAAGTGAAGTGTTGTCTCAACTTCTTGTAGAAAATATAGAAAAATAAATAGTTTTTCTGAGATCCAGAATATAGTGGTCTTAAATGATTTTTAAAAAATAATCAAATAGATATGTCCATATATAAATAAGCTACAATGTATAAATATAATATATAAGTAAAAATTACACAGGTTTTGTTTGGCAATAATCTGAAAATTAGACACGATCAGCAAATGTAATAATATTTGCCAGGCCGGACGACCCTGTTTACCGTGTTGCTAATGAGTCTTGGCTGTGCCATTGAGCATGAATATAATTTAATGAAGCATTTCCAGTGCTTTCTCCTGTATGTACAGATCTCTGGTTATGTGCATCGTCTGTAGTTCAGACTTTCTCATGATGATTTCTTATCATTGTATTAAAGTTTCGTTAATTGTAGATATTTCAAACTCCAACCGCACCACACGTTTAATATTCAAGGGTTTATCCTAAAAATACTCAAGTTATGTTTTCAAGTTGAGTAACAGTACGAGGTAACACTTTACAATACGGCGCACAACTAAGCACATATTAATGAACTAATACATGATTAATTATCACATGAGCTAAAGATGAAATAATGAAGCTTATACATTAACACACAACAGAGTCATGTGTACACAGCCATTAATAACTGTAATTGATGAGCGTTAATAACCTTGTTACTGGTTCTATTAATATCATTAATATTAATAATTAATTAATAATTTTTTTAGCATTAATTGGATATTTAAAATGTTCAGATATCACCTGCTTTTCTTCATGATGATGCAGTAGCCTCTTTTCAGATAAAGTATTATTAATGGCTATGTAAAATAAACATTATTATTATTATTATTATTATTATTATTGGGCCCTATGAAATCAGGATGCAAGGATACATTCATTAGTAATTACTTATTTTAATGAATCATTAGTTAATATATATTTATCATGTAGCATGTATATAAAGGCTCGGACTGGAGAGTGGGATGGCCCAAACTGCGCAGACTAAACACAGCCACACATTTGTTGTTTGCTGTTACAGCCCAGGGTGTGCAGGTATGAGTGTGGGGTTTTTTCAGGTATGTGTGCATCGCGCAGATTGGTCCATCCCACACTCCAGTCCAGGCTTTCCTCCTCTGCTTCCTGCTCCACGGTATTTAATGCATCAGAAGGCAGCGCTGATAACTTCGACCTAGTTAGCTAGTTACGTTGTGTTTCAGTAAACTCCATGTTTTTGTTGTGTTTTCTGTTGTGATGTTTGAACTGTGCTTGTCCTGTTCCTAATTAAGAGTTTGATCTGTCCCTTTGGTAACATTTGTAAATAGTTATATTAATATTCTTGTTAATATTCATGCTTTATATTCACTGGTAGTAAGGGTGCGACTGCCATATGTGTTAGGTGTGGATTTTGATCTCTGTTTTTGGTAAGAGAGCTAAGTAGTATAATTTGTCTTTTGTTTATCCTTTTTCAAGTAAGTTAGTTTATAAGAACAGTGATTTTTGTTCATTATTTTGGCCTTGGTCCACCCTGAAGATGTCCCCGCTTTTGTGTGTAGAGCAGCTAACCTAAAGTATATACTGTGTGTTACCCCAATATATCACTCCTGAGTTAACTCCTGTGTGTCTCATCCCTGTTTAACCCTTAGAGCACCACTTACACTACACCTCCACCTTACACATAACCGCTTGCTTTTTAATTATGCTGTGTGGCCTAACCCTAAACTGGCTCATAACAATTAGCCTCCTTATTATAATGATTCATTATAATACATCTATATTGTGTAACTTCAACTTTAATGCTTTCCTCTGTGTGTGTGCTTCAACAAATTGCCACTGCTCAAATAATATTTTTGCCATTGAATTAATTGATTTATGAATTAGATTTCTTGTATCAGCCAGAAATGAATATGTAAATAAGATAATTAATTATTTGTATACATATACTTATGCCATGACTTTACTTGGAGGGACACATCATCCTCAATTCATGCAGACTGTAGACATGTTACATGATAAACATCTATTAACTAATGATTCATTAAAATAAGTCATAATTAATGAACGCATCCTTGCATCTTAACTTCATGGGGAATAATAATAATAATAATAATGTTTATTTTACATAGCCATTAATAATCATTGTTATCTGGTAGTAAGAGGCTACTGCATCATGATGAGGAAAAGCAGGTGATATTTGAACATTTTAAATCTGTTGAAGTTAATCATGAATTTACCTTACAAACTATAACTGAGGCAAATCTGCACTGTCAGCAAATGATTGTAATTATAATTAATACTGTAATTAATGATATGAATTCACAAAACCAGTAACAGGTTTATTAATAATTAGCAATTCCAGTTATTAATGACGGTGTACACGACTTTTGTGTATTAAGGTAAAAACTTCAGTATTTCATCTTTAGCTCATGTAGTAATTAATCATCAAGTAAGCATTAGTTTACGCATTAATATATGCTTAGTTCTGCATCAGTAGTGTAAAGTGTTACCCTGTGTGAATAGACATTTAATGATATTGATTACATTTTTGTCTTTCTTTTTTTCTTGCAAAGCTCCAAGATTTTATCTGAACTTCAGAGTTTAAACACAGTTTGATTAATTTTCACCTAAGTTTTTATTAAACTGAAAAAGTAATTCACATTTAATACAATTTGGTATTCATTTAAGCAGGTTACTCACACAGAGACGCGTCATTTCTGCATTTCAAAATTGTACCAAAGCACCGAATTCCAGCTCTCTGGTAAACATGGAATGAAGTTTACACAGATCAGAGGTGTGTTTCAGTGTGTAATAATATCAGTGTGTAATAATATTAATAATATTCCTGATATTTTCTTCCTCTGCAGGTTTGCTGTTTCAGGATCCTGTTGTCTGTAGCTTTACTGAGAGTAATCAGTGTTATGTAGCTCTGGGACATCGACTGCACCTGCAAATGCCCCTGGAGGATGTGATTAAATTAAACATCAGAGACAAGACAAATACCCCTCGTCCAATTTTAAGATATAGAAAAACACAAAGTAACTCATCAAAACCAACTCTCCCAAGATGGCAGTTTGTTAATGATAATAAAACTATGATACTAACCAGAGCAGAGATGAACGACTCTGGAACATACACTTTAGAGACCTTTGATGTAAACGGGACTACTAAAGACAATTATAATCTCCAGCTGAATATTGAAGGTAGGACCACACAACCTCTAATCACATCACACAGCATGCTACAATATTTACAAATTACTTGACACATCAGTAAAATATAATCATTAATTCCATAATTTAACACCTTTTTTATGAGTTTTATTTGCAAAGTAGGATGTGCATGTGGCAGTGTGCTCCAAAGTAAAGAGACAGTATAAGACCTCTTCTCATCTGCATTACAGCAGCAATAAACAGTCCACTCATTCGCACACACACACACACACACACACACACACACACACACACACACACAGAGGGATTACTACCAAGTCTCCTTTCATAAATGTTAAATATCACCTAATAAAAGACTCCAGTGATTATGTGAAGTGTCTCTTGACAAGCACATTAATATAAACCTTTTATTCATGTTACAGCCAGATCTAGCCGTACTGTTACATGTACACCAATCAGATTCGAGCGTTCATCCTTGCTGTGGTATAATACTATATAGTATAATGTACTCAAGTCACTAAGCCTTCAGTTTGGCTTACAGTTTATCCAAGATTTCAAATTCATTATAACACATTTTGATTGAATTCTAGATTCTGGTTAACTTTGTAACGGTCATTAAGTTTTCTTTCTTTCTTTTGAAGCACAATTTGTTCGTCACGCTTTAACTCCAAGAGAGATAGAAAAGAAAGGCTTGGCAACTGTTTATAATGCAAGTTA
This sequence comes from Notoglanidium maculatum, assembly GCA_030068355.1. Lineage (NCBI taxonomy): Eukaryota > Metazoa > Chordata > Actinopteri > Siluriformes > Auchenoglanididae > Notoglanidium > Notoglanidium maculatum. The sequence continues at coordinate 11,748 of JAQQZX010159855.1, forward strand.
TAGCAGGAACCACGTTGTGCAACATAATTCATGTAATTATAAACATTATAAAAGTAAAAACATAAACCATTGGCAAACATCCACATGTAGGTTTTAGCAGAACTGCTGTGGTGTAAGAGGAATAAAACCCATCGGGCATGCTGTTATAGGAGAATAATTAACTGAGTAGTTGTAAATCTGTTTCATCCCAAACAGTTGATTTTTTTTTCCTTGTTTCCAAATGTTTTATTCCTTACATGAATTAGCCTGTTAAACAAATCTATAAATTCTTCCTCTGTACTTGTTAAACATCAAATTAATTTCATGAACAATGTTTAATTAAATTCTCTTTCAGCTGTGTAGAAATGTAGCCAGATGTTCAGCTGTTCAGCTATCCTGTCACATGTTATAAAGACAGATCAGATTAACAGGGAGAAATCACCATACTGTAGAAATATCCATATTGACGGTTCCGGTAAAACATACAGTTTAGAGAACCAATAGGAACATTATAACCAGGGAACTCAGGGCTCTGAAATGCAGAATTAGCATTTGTATGATGGTGTAAAGTATACAGGCTAACAAGACATAATGAGACTAAGTATTAAGGTTAGCTGTGAGCAGAGCCTGCAGTGAGGGATATATGAAACAGCACTATTTAATAACAATTATTTTATTTCTATAATCTGCAGCTGAGGTGTCCTCAGTGAACGTGTCATACAGCTGCTTGGTTTCTGTCAGGAAAGTGTACTGTTCTGCTGATGGAGAAAACCTCCACTTCAACTGGACTTCTGATTTAAACTCACTCCCTCAACTGGAGAACGGGACCAGCACTCTCATACTGAATAAAACCCATCAAGGAAAAGTCACCTGTCATGTAGAAAATCATGTCAGCCGTCACCACGTTACCACTGAACTCCAGCCATGTCCTGGTGAGTCTGTCTTTTTAAAATAATGATTTAAACAGCAGTAACAACAACGATGAGGCAACAGTGTTTACAGTCACTACTCATGCGTTCTGAGGAAACAAATCCCTGATCATTTGCAGACGGCTTGATCTTAGTAAATTTAAAATTGTATTCCCTTTTATCCACTTCACATAATAATGCAGGTACATGTATTCACTTCATCCAAAGTGAAATGAAAAGCTAATCCAATATAACATGCAGAGCTGAGCAGTTTTAAAGGCTTTAAAACTTTGTTGATGGAACTGCGGCTTTCTAGCAGGTCAAAATGTTAATTAATATTAATAATTCTGCAGGGTTTCTATATACTTTCTGGTTTCTCAATAATATAACAAGCTATGCTTTTTTTCTTTTATTAATTTAAAAATGCTTAATGTCAATGACAAAAAGGGATTAAAAAAAAGTCATTTTTTTTAATAAATAAAAAATTGGAATCATTGAAAAATTGCTTTTGTATAAAAGGATTTAAACATTCATAATGCTGTTAGAGGAAAATAACCAAGTTCTGGGTATGATTAACTTTGCTTTGGTTGCATCATGACACCGCAGAGTTGATTATTTTCCCGCTTGAGCACGCACCCTATTTAAGTATTTAGTAAGTATTTTGTATTTCTCTTGCAAATCTGAGAGTCAGAGAGACTGGCGAGAGGGTCAGGGACTGAGATCCAATTAAATTGCACATACTGTAGCTAATATACTCAGAAATAGCCACAAATTATCAATGAATTATTTCAAATCTGCCACAAGGTGCAGTTTCCACATATTGCAGATAAACAATAAATGGCTAGTGGATCACTTTTAATCAATGTTCCAGCACTTTCCGTAAACGAATAAAAGCCTCAGCATATTTCACGCACAGATGATGTTCGACTGGCTTCCAAAACCCTGTGATGTAATTGCAGAGCAAACAGACGTCACATGGAGGCTTCGCTCTTCCTGTGGTGTACACGCTACATAACCGAGCCTGTGACTGGCTGCTAAACCCAGGTGTGCTCATGATGACTCATTCCAAGAATTGTGTAGGTTTCACTAGCATGTGAAAAAAGCATGATGTGTGACTCGCGGTCCTCCGCCATCAGGTTCTTTTCACTGGAGTCATTTGCTACCTGCACTTTTTCTTCTCTCTTTGAAAAGCAGTTCTTCCTCCTCCTCATGGTCTAACAGTTGTTTATGCACTTCCAACAATTCCTGTGGTTCCGTTTAATGGAGAACACATGAGATGTGAGGGAGATACTGTATACTAAAAACGTTGAACGATTATCATATTGATTTGTTGCTAATATTGACTTGTTACCTTAAGACTTTAAGTCAGTACAATATGTATACAATATACTGTATATGTTACGCTGTTATGTGCTGCATAATAACGTGTACACCTACCTTTTAGTCCTGTAGTTAATATAACTGGCCATTTTATGAGGTACGCCTGCAATATAGGTCAGTTTGTAGGTATTAGGGGTATAAGTAAGGTTCACATGGCATCTGGTCGAGACTCGAGGTTGAATCGGGACTGGGATCCTGCAGGATGCAGCAATCGGGAGGTTTTAACTGTCATGCGGGCATGAATGAGGAACCAGATATGAAGCTTATGGGACGTGTGATTTACAGCATTCTTTCATTCATCGTTAGTAACTGCTTGGTCAGGGGACTGCAACAATCCAAGGGACAACTATAAGACCTGGAATTTGCTCACCTTTATGACAGTGCTGGCATTTTTGAATTTTCCAGCATCTATACAGGCATAGTGGTAAAAAAAAAAATCCTGATACGGATATTTGGAGCACTAATGACATACAGATACAAACAGTGTCATTGTTTTACACCCATAGCAGATATAAAACTGTAGCCCATCTGTTTTTATATACAATTTGTCAGATATGATTTGCATGGTGGAACATTTTCAGCACAGCGGTGACGCTGACATGGGAGTGTGTGTTTGGTGTTTGGTGTGTGTGTGTGGTGGTGGTACGAGCATATACAGTCCTGCAGTGTTGCTGGGAAACTTTCCGATCACTTTATTAGACACAACTATCTCACTGGTAGCTGTTGGCTGGATATTTCTTAATCCAGAACCAATATTACGGTGTCTGAAAAGGCCACATTGAAGCATGTGTTCAGGTGGCATTCTAATGGATTAGTCAAAGGTTTCTCATGAACTTGTGAAATCCATGCCAGCTTGAGTACACTGTCATTAAAGCAAAAGGAAAAGGGGGAAACTCCGAACTTCATGTACATTCTCCTTTTCACTAAAAGTTGTTGTTAGTTATATAATTTGTAAGGAAAATTATGTTAAATTAGAAAACATTTTTCAGTGGTAGTCTGAGACTTTTGGACCCCACTGTGGTTGCATCTAATAAATTGGAAATTCACTATACATATTTTATATTTTATTGTATGTTTTTAAGCAGAGTTTGTCATTAAAGTATGTGCTAGTGATACTTCATTGATGTGCACTTGCAGAGCCTACAACTACGACTACTACACCGGTGACCAATGCAAGCTTGACAGAGAGCCTTGGTACGATTTCCACAGTAAGCCACACTGAGACTTACAACACCACTCAGAATGTTACCAAGAGTGACTTGAGCTCCCATAATATCCTATGGTTTCTAAGTAAGTAAATAGAAAAGGACATAGATATGCAAAGGCATGCGTTCCTAATTCAAATAGGAACTACATATGCCTGATTTTAAGAAAAACATCTGTGTGTATGTAAAATTAAATCAAGTATGCTCTGTATACATCCAAGCTAAAAATTCTTGTTTAATTATCACTGACCTCATCGTTGTTGTTATGGCCTGAATATCTTTTCACTCCTTAAAAGCTAATGCTACCTTTTGATGATGATTTTTTTTTCCTTCCGTCAATGTTCTTGTAGAATATGCACTGATTATCCTGGGCTCAATTTGCGTGCTTCTCATCGTGATCTCCATCTTAGCATTCTATGTGTACAAGAAGAAACAAGGCCAAAAGAACAAAGAAGGTAAGAAGATTGCAGTTATGTGGCAGCAGTACAATGCATAAACTCCTCCAGATTCAGGTCAAGAGCTTCCTCACCATTCTGTGTAAACTCTAGAGACTCACATAAAAAATCCCGGAAGATCAGCAGTTTCTGAGATACTTCAACCAGTCCGTCTGGCGCCATCAACAAACATGCCACGGTCACATTTATGAGATCAGATTTTTACCCCCATTGTCATGTTTGATGTGAACATTAACGAAAGCTCTTGACCTGCATCTGCATTATTCTTCGCCACTGAGCTGCTTTTCTACAACTCTGTGTTTAATCATGGATTAATAGATGTGTTCTGTTGACAGCCCCTTCTCAGCAGGGCGGGGATCTAGTGTACGCTCAGGTCACCCATCTACCCATGGACAGGATAGAGACGAGACCCGGTACCTGTAAGACTTTAACACATTTTATTGATACATTTAATACACTTTAGCTCTAATGGCAATGTTGGACACTTTATGACTAATGGCAATGTTGGACACTTTATGACTAATGGCAATGTTGGACACTTTATGACTAATGGCAATGTTGGACACTTT
>JAQQZX010159855.1:16343-27454 GCA_030068355.1 Notoglanidium maculatum
ATGACTAATGGCAATGTTGGACATTGGCAAAGAAAAATAATAATAGTGTTGATCACATTCTGATCAAGCTGGAGCCTCCTGTGATTCCATCTATGCAATCTTGATCATCACTTTCAGGATCGGCTTCAGCTTGGTTGCAATGGAAACCTGCACCCAAAGCCAAAAGCCCTTTCTGGATCAAACTTGACACATTTGTGCTACAAATTTTATTTTAAAAGCAATAAAATAAAACAGAAAAAAAAATTTCATCTCTTGATCGTTAACATTTCTTGATGTGTTTTTGTCTTGTGGTCCAGCACCAGCTCAGGACGAGGAGGTGGAGTATGCAACGGTGGTCAATCGCACCAGCAAGAAAAAGCAGAAGAAGAAAGAGGACGAGGTGCAGTACGGCGAGCTGGTGTTTAACACTCCTGCAAGAAACAAGAACGAAGCACCAAAAGTGCAAGATGATTGCGTGTACTCACAAGTCCAGCACGGTCGGTGAGGTTACACTAGCTCTGTCTGTCTCAGCATGTAGGACATTTTACACCAAAATGGAGCCTGAAAATCTAAATACTGTTTTTTAATGTAATTATATTTATCCATTTGGGTTTTTTTTCTTTTTGCAAGATCATTCAAGTAGAGGAAGTAGCTACTGCAGACATTCCACCCACACACACTCATGCCTTACCCAGAATAAAGCTTCACTGACCGTGAACTCAAAATATTTCAACATTTGCATATGTTATGATCTTAGTCCATTTAACAAACTAGCTACTAGTTTTTTTGGTTTTTTTTGTCCACTATTAAAACCCTGTGTTGGGTGCTGGGGTCGTAGTTGCATTAAAAATATTTCTTTTTCTTACAGCAAATTCACGTTTTTTTTTAATCACCTTTGTTTACTTTTTTTTCACCGATGCTATTATTCATATTTCCTTATGTAAGATGAAATTGCACTCATTTCCATATTAGTGCCTTTATTAAGAGTTGAATATATACTGAACCCATTCAATTTGCTAAGCAAATATATTTGCTATTGTTTACTCAAAATAGGCAACATTTTTAAGATCATTTCAAGCTTGATATGAGTAAATATCTCCAGAAATAACCTTATTTTTGTTTTATAATAATCACATAAGTAAAGAATAAAATATTTTGGGGTTGTCATGTGAGAGGAAAATAATTTACATGAAGCAGAGTTACTGTTACTACTGGAAAGTTCCTCTTAAGGGGATTACACACAGGAAGTAAAGATGTGTACACCGCTGTACATAGCAGCAATTACCAGAAGAATGAGACTTTTTATTTATTAAAGAATGACACGTACTGTTTTTCTCGGTTTAATGCTGTGGAATGGCTGTGAAACAGTATAACAGCTATAAACAATCATTCACTGTTCCTTCACTTTTACTAACAAAAAAAAACAACCACGTAATGCAGCTTGTCACGTTACAGAGAAATCAGAAACGTCCTCAATATTTAGAATGTACCAGAAAAAAAACTTACAGCTTGACTTCAGACTGTGACGAAGAAGTCACACTGGAGTTACTATTTTTTTTTTCTTTGTAAATATATTTATTATTAGACTTTGTGGAGAGTCCAGCTTACAAATCCCGGTGAATGAGCTAGCGTTTTAGAACGAGCGCATTCCTACAAGTCGTGACTGCGATCAGAGATGCTCTGATCAATTAATTCTGATAAATCAGGATTGAGAATTTCATAACGAAGGATTAAATACAGAGAAATATTACAGAAATTTGATGATACTCAAGATATCGTCACTTGCTATGATATGTTGTTTTTGCAGTAAAAACAAATACAAAAATAAAAATAAAAAAAAAAATGCTAGTAGGCTTCATGTAAATGCCGGACGTTTGATTTTTTTTTTTTTTTTTTTTTAAGCTATGCATTTAATTTGATTATTTACTTTAATGATTTTTGCTTTTGGGATCAAAATGACCCAATTCAAATTGGACACCAATTTTTTTTTTTTTTTTTTTTAAAGCAAGAAACATTTTTATGTGCTTGAGCTAGGGACAAGAAACGTTTCTTGCCCCAGAGAGCAAGAAGGCAAAACTGAAACAAAAAACAAAACAACAACAACAACAAAAATGTAGCAGCTGTCGCATTTCTTGCATATTTCCTCTCCCATACATGTGAACACATGGCTGCACTCAGGGTGCTCCTTAAGCATAAGAAATGAGCATGAGTCTGTTTTTTTTTCTCAACATTATCATCATTGCTTTGCTGATGAAGAGAAAATAAATAGGAAGCATTGAACCTAAGATGCAGCTGCGACTTTCCATGCAGCTTGGTTCATGTGCTTCAGCGAGAAAAAAAAAGGGGGAAGTCCGAATTGCTCCATTTTTCCAACCGACATTTCTGCTTTCTTTACCACTTTTGTCTTAATTAAAACAGTTGCCTCGTCTGTGTTCTGGCTCTGTGAGACGATTCTTTTCTACGATTTAAAAAATGCTACATGGATCAAATCAATGATTTTTTTAAGCGTATGACGTGTAAAACTGTGGCAGATTAATAGTGTTTAAGCCTTTTATTGTGTTTCCTTCAAAATTTGAAAAGTTTCAGGAATGATGAACTATAGACTTGTTTAATTGTGTTTTATAGTTGGATTCTTGTATTTATTACATGATGTTCTTATTATTTACTATTTATTATCTTAGTTGGGAGCTACTTATCCATGTACTGCTGTTTAAACTAATAACAACAGGAAGTCTAGCTCACTTAAAACCTCTTTGGGCTTTGCTATTATAGGAAAGTAATCAACGACCAGGTAGAATGGTACAGCCAGAGATTTTAATGAGCGCTGATTATTTTTCTATTGTACCATGTACCAAACACTCTTATTTATACCATAGCAAACTGCCAACTATTACAACGTTTAAATGTATTCAATGTGAACTTTTTTTTTTCTTTTTTTTTTAAATGTAAAGTTTTTAGGTTAGTTCATAATCTTGTATAACTTGCTGAAAACAGGCTACATGGTTTTTAAGCGATAACAGGCGCATTAATAGGCAGATGAAACTACTGTCAGGGCTGCTGTTTAAAATGGATGAATTCACACCTTCTGGCCAATCAGAATAGTGCATTTTGTAGCAGAGCCAAAAAAAAAAAAAAAAAAAAGTGCTGTAATGTTAGTTAGATTATATGTAACTTATTGCATGTTTAGCAATAGAAGTGCAATTTGACCATCTCTTGAATCATTATATGAAGAAAAAGAAAAAAAAAGTAATTTATATATCCAATATGGCTGCATTCATGAGTGTGTGTGACTCAAAAAAACATATAATTGGACATGGCAGCAATGTGGCAACTGTGCATATGGGTTTGAACTCTTTTTCCATTTAATAAATGGAATTTCTGTCTGTTTTGGGATGCCTGTGTTCAGCATTGAAGTTATTTGTGATGTCATACTAAACAATAGTGCTTAATGGCTTATACCAAAGTAGAATTTACAGTGTTTCATAAATATTTCCTGTTTTTTAGCTTTAAACATTAATTTTATTGAGGCAGTTGTATACTGTGTTTTTTAGATGTGCTCTCCGTCTTCATCTCTGTACCAACGTTAATTTGAAGAGGTGTGAATTAGTTGGCTGACAAAAGGTTCACACCCCTGCCCTTTCCAATCACCCTGCTCACCAGCAGCTAAACACAGAGTCACAGTACTCTACACACAAACACCCAACAGTGTCCTGACTAATTTTATAACAGGCATGTGTTGATTAAGTAATTCATTTGCTTATATCAATTGAAAATACCCGATTAGTCGAAATGCCAGTGTATTGTGAGAAAGGGTTAAAGGGCAACATCCTTTACTGCTCGCCTAACAGATCTTTATCACTGATATGAGTTTTAGAAGGATGTCACTGATGACTTTTTTCCGTTGTGGGCTGCGCAGATATCTCAGGGGGCTGTTAAAATTAGCCCCTTATCGGGCCTATAATCAAATGTGCAAATTCAAGCTGTACAATCTCACTTCAAGAAAGTAATCATTAAAAGAAAATACTTTAGTGATTGTTACTCTAAGTATTATTTTGGGAGGATTTAAACTTTACTTAACCATTTTGGAAATAAAAAAAAAACCATACTTTATTCTTAGGTTTTTATTTAGACAAATCTGCTTATATATCTGCTGTACGATATATACAGAGTAGCAACTGAATTGACTTCCACCATAATTATTTGCATTTTATTCACCTTTCAGTTTAAAGCAGCTAATCATAATCATAGATTTGGATCATAATTTTGTCATTTTGTTACATTTGTGGCTGGAAATACCCACTTGTTCCATGAGTGAGACTTTCACACGTTAACAAAATGAGTAAAAAAAAAAAAGATTGGCTTTAACTGCTTTCATAATCCCAAGCCAACCTAGTTTGAAAATAAACTTGAACTGTCCTAATTATCAACTTTATGAAAGTGGACAGTGCATTATCTTTAAAAAGTGAAGCCACAACAGGTCTAGCGCCCCTCCTGGCTGGCTGCAGTACAATTTACAGCATATTTTCCATGCAGCTTTTCATCTGTCTCTCCCTTAAATTCAAACAAGTAGTTTTCCTTATGCTGATATCTGCACTTTAAAAAAAAAAAATTCCCCATGAAATTATTTTTTAAATCATTATTCTTCTATAAAGTAAGAAGGCGTGGCTACACTATGGAGGCCATATAGCCTCCATCCAGCCAGCCAGCTATCGAAATTTATTCAAAAGCCATTGGTGCATCACTGAACACATGCACTACGGTATCAATAACATTATGATGGATTTTGTAAGTAGTTAGTTAGTTTACAGTGTGTTCGGAAAACCCATGCATTTTTTTTAACTCACCCTGGTGAGCTCATTCCGCATTAGTCCCATCTATCCATCAGCAACTTTCCACTTTATGTGATAAATGTCCTTTCTAGACACATCTGTATTGATCAAACATCTCCTGCTGAAACTATTTTAGCTTTCTGGATAGATTTTCGATTTTTAGAGAATTTTAAAAATGTGACCATATCCGTCTGATAACTTCTACCAGAGAAGGACGCAGGCCTAGCAAAAGAGTGCAATTGCTTCTTGTCTCTACTGTGGACACTTGAGAAGGTGAAAGCCTAAAGTGCGCAGACTCAAATTTGACAACGTGAAAGTATTTCTACAGAATGGGAGTGAATGGGAGCATTTTTTATACAGCTGATGACCCTAATCTGTATATGTACTAAATATTAAGAAGTAGCAACAAGATGATTTGGGTTCATGCATCGATTTTATAAGACAACAATTGAAAGGAATTAATTCTATTGATTATAAACCAATCAATCATTATCAGACATAGGACCAATTGGTTTGTCAAAATGATCATATTTTTAAAATGATGTAAATAGGCTAGCAAGATGATTTAAAACAGCCCATGTGTCTTTTTATTTCTGGATTGCACCCGATTCTGAGCCAGACTGTTAAATCACATTATATATCATATCATATTGTATCGTAACACGTTTGGTGGTTTTGGCAAATATTCAATCGTTGCCTTAAGAATGAAAATGGCATCGTATCATGTGGAAGCCTGAGGTTTATACCCTTACTAAATACTTGAGCAAGAGCTTTCCAATTCATTGGTGTTTTATTTAATCTGTAATTTAATGCAATGTATGTATGTTTGTACATATACAGATGTGTTGTATTTGTACTTGGTTGTATTGTTGAATTTCAAACTTGTAGCTTTGCACTGTATTGTAATAATGCATGGATAACATATAAAAACAGCCTCTGTTATTACATTTGCTCTTGAATGAACCAGTGTTGTCTTACAATGTAGTGGTACACAGTGGCGGAGTTTGGGAGGGTGATTTATATGTGCTGGAAAATGGAAAGAAGATAAACACATTCGCCCGAATATGCAAACATGCTCATGCCAGTGATATGTTCATCATATTTGGGGCACTGTTATTTTTCAGGCTATGCATATGAGTTATGATACTGTTATTTTTAACTAATAAAAAATGAGAGAGACACAGAGAGGTGTGCTACAATTTCATTTTGCCTATGTATTGTGAATCGTAGGTTAAAGGCCAGTATCATGGCCAGAGCACCATGTAAATTTCACAGGTATTTTTTTTTCCGAGCTATATTTAACTGGCGTTAACACAGTGGATCACACTCTACACATTGCTACTAATTCAATGTGCAATTCATAGCGCCTTGCTCTCACTTTTCTGTCTGTTCACGCTGCTGTTTAAACACCATACCATCTTAAAACTCGGAACAAGGAGTTCATTTTTAGTACCGCATAATAAAATAAGCTAACAAAATAAACAATGGTAAGTAAAATGTTCCATTCTGCTCCTGGTTGCTTGTTAATACTAAGTAGGTTACATGTTTAGGTATCAGTATTGAGTAACAAATCACAAGTATTTGGGGGAAAAAAAAAAAAAAAAGTGGAATCTAGTTTAAAAAAATCCACCCAAAAAAAAAAAAAAAACCGACAACAAAATAAATTCTATGCTTCTGATACACAACACTTTTTAAACACAACATGTTGCAAACTTCCTCAGCCATTTTGGACATGATTACAAAATGGACAACATGTGTGTTGACACTGGATGACGAAACTCCTTTTTCCAAGCACATAAGCAAAGCAAAATAAATAAAATAAAATAAATAAATCCTTGCTGACAGGAGAGGAAGATACATAAAATCCAAATCCAAATGTTTTCAGGTCATTAAGGACAGAAAATTGTCCGGCAGCAAAGATGCAAATGCTTTATTATAGATTGTAAACATGATAACAGGCAGAAGTAGACAGGTCTAAAATTGGTAACCAGGAAAAGACACACACATCAAAACCAGAAACAGAAAAGCAATAAGGCTCAGTATGTCAGGAGAACAAGCTACGCTGAGCAATACCTCGCGTCAAGTGCAAACAATCGGAATTGCAGTCCGAGGCAGATATCTTTGTAGGCCGTTGCTTCTTGGAAGTTGTGAGACGCTAATTTCAGCATTGATGTGACAGCAATATTTTGCTTTGGTTAAAATAAATAAAGCAAAAAAAATCTGTCAAACCCTGCTGCAGCGGTTTAATACAGGAAGTAACACATCAGACCAGGGTACTAAATTTATGTTCTTTAAACTTGCTCGCCTCAGTTGAGGTGATGCATTAATATTGACGTTCTGATCACTTGGAAACCACTTGCTGCTGCTGAGGATGACACCATGGAGATGGCCTAAAGATGTACTTAGAAACAACAAAGGTGGTTTTGGATTATAATAGCTTGAGGACTGCAAGTGCGACGAACAGTTTTGCTCTTAAGTCTCCATCAGTGATCAGTGAACGGTTGATAACATCAACAAAATAGACTTCATGTTAAAACTATAAGAAATTTGATGTGAAAATAATGCACACAGTTATAGAATTACTTATAATTGCACAATCTGTTGTCACTAAAAGGATGGGTTCCCTTTTGAGTCTAGTTCCTCTCAAGGTTTCTTCCTCATGATGTCTCGGGGAGTTTTTAATTGCCTCTGGCTTGCTCATTAGGGGAAGCTGCTTTGTGATAATATACATGGTTAAACATGCTATAGAAATAAAATTGAATTGTATTGAACTTGTCAAAATAAAAAAGAAATAATAAAGGGCTTCAAAAATACATAAAAAAAAATACATTATTAAAATGTTTATATTATATCGTGCTTTTTCTATGGCTTTGCTTTTACATATTTTTTTTTATTTCTTTTTTTGTGTTTTATTTATTTATTTATTTATTTATTTTTCAAATCTATTTTTCACCAAAATGGTAACATGAGGGTAGTTTTTTAGTTGGTTTTTTTTTTTTCATATTCACAATGATGGAGCCCAGACTGGGGAAAGTAGGAGAAAATATCTACTTTTTTTTTTTAGTAGTAGTGGAAATCGGTTTGTCAACTGATCCCAAAAACACTCTGAAGAATACACTTATCAAATGAGCACTTTGCATGGCAACATAAGCATAAATATTTCATATTATGTAGTTTTTGTTATAAAAGTGCCTAAAACAAAAGTTAGAACAGCCAGCAATAAGAGACATAAAAAAAAATTTTAAAAAAAAAACAAAATATAATTCAAGTTCATAGTGTGGTCATGGTAACTGAACAACTTAGACTTTGTTTACTTTTACCACATCCTGAAACACATCCCTCATTCATGGGGCATGAAGCATTTCATCTTCGGTCTTCTTCCTCTATTACTGAATGATCAAGGTCAAATATTTTACAAGCCATTTTTGTATTTTTTTTTTATTATTATTATTATAGTTTGCATGTAATCAAATAAGACTCTGGTTAAAACCAGTTATCAGCTCCATAACACATGGACACACCTCAGTTTTGTTCCTCTTTCCTGTACAATACCAATTTATTTCCCTCTCTCATTACTGTTGCATTGGCGAGGGAGACATTTCTATTATAAGTGCATTTTAAAGTCTCAATTGCTTCAGAACTCATCAGAAAACCAGAGTGATGGTATGTTGAAAGGCTGGACTGACCGACAGCGGCATTCAAGATACGCAACACTTCCTGCTGAATCTTAAGAAACATGACAGAAGCCTAGAGAAACAGGTACTTATGGAGAACACCGAAGAGCGAGAGCCTTATTCCACTGTGGAGAATTTCTAACCCCTGCCTTTCAGCTATCAAGAGCATGCTTTTTTAAGGCTGATGAACCTATGCATCGCAAAAGTATGACAAAATGAATAAACGCTTAGCATTCTTCTTCTTGACCAGGGCATTGAAAAGAGAATAGTGTAGGAATAAAATTACTGTGCTGTAGGAGGAGCAGCCAGATGAGGCCTTCGAGAAGGAGAAGTACAAGGGCTTAGTCAGCAGCTAGAAGACATGTGCCTGTGGAAGTGCACAGTCTCCGGGCAGTCCCTTTATAAGATCTACTCTATATTTGGCATCATAGAAGAAGGAAGGAAATCTATAGACTAAACAGTTCTAGGGACGTATTGATACGGACTACCACCTGGAGAGCTCCCATGAGAACCAGACACCTTTTTTCTGTTTGCATTTGCACCACCAGTGAAGAGACATAAGCTGCACTAAAATCACACCGTATTTCCTCTTTCACATACAGGCTCAAAGTCTGGACTTCACTGTTTCTCCATTTATCCATGTTTATTTTTCTTTCATTTTTAATTCTAAGGTTGTTCACACCGCTAACGTTTCACAAGGCTGTACCTGACTTGGCTTTTCAATACGAAGATCTTTTCATGAAGACTAGGCCTATCAGGCAGTTAGAAAATCCATTAGTGATATTTATTTTTTTTTTCAGTGATTTTAGCAATTTTGACCAATATGTCACGTATTCCCCCTCACTCTGCGTCTCAGAGGAAGTGCACGCAACGCGAGTTGCACTTTTTGTTTATTCAGCTTTTCCACATTTCTGTTTAAATCAAACACTTAGAGCCTTTTTATTTGTTTCCGTTTCATTTACCAACCACTCCACCTCAGGTTTCAGCTTCTCTCATCTGTTAACCAGCACATGCTCTCATGTGGATTGTTTTAGCAAGCGCATTTGTGTAAGTTTCTGTTTTACCGCACACTGACTGGAAAAAAAACAAAACAGCATGACTTGAAGAATCTCACTACACCACACTTGCGTCTGGACCATTCACACACATCACACCGTACACATGCTCTCAAGGTTCTTACTGTGCTGGAAAAAGACCTACCCTGAATAGGAGCAAAAAGAAAATCCTTAACACAGCATTCTAAAGACTGCAATCGTGCTCAATCCTACATAATAGATCTTTAAACATAAACTTGAGCATAGCAGGCTGTAGGAAGCTTAGAGGTTTTGCACATGCATGTACACACACACAGACACACACACACCCCAGGTTCTACAGTCATTTTTTTTCCTGAAGTGACAAAACTATACCTTGCATCATTGTTGTTGTTTTTTTAATGCACTGTCATTTTGGGGTCCCATATCACTAACATAAAGGAAGCTCTGAAACACCAGTGTTTATTTCAGGGGTACTTTTAAAAGCTGGAACTTCTAGGATGACTGCTTACTGGCAACTTGACCAAGCTAGATGTTACCTATTTATTAATAGTCCTTGTACTCACATAAGTGATGCGTAAAATGATTACAATTATGAAAAAACAGACCATTAGGAAAGACAAGTTCTAGCCTACAGGAATGCTTTGAACCCCAAATTTGGACTGCAGATGACATATGAGACATAGGCTTGAAAGAATACATATTTATGGTTATAAATAAACAGATGCCTTGACACCATCACAGTCAACAAGCACAAAGATATTTGTCAATTAGAAAGCAGAACTGGATGAACAGTTTTAATAGAAATATGCTGGTGACCCTGAGGGTGAAATTAATGCCAGGTCAAATCTGAAAAGAGGCATCATGAAGGCCATGGATACCTACAATGCTGCAGATTTTGGACCACATAATGAACACAGACCCATGGAGCAAGGTATTCCATCACAAACCACAATTGCTTCATAACCAAAAATGAGCCTCAATAAGCTGAAAGTTTTTGTTTTTTTTTTCAATGAGGAGAAAAGCTTGAGATCGAGACCCCTGGCCAGAGTTGTTGACCAGGATGTGAGGTGCTTGTGCAGAAGGTCAGTGCATGCACATTAGTAGGCATTTTATATTTCACAGTATGTGTTTTTGCAGTTTCAGTTCCAGCTCATTTTACCACACAGTTTTTTTTTTCACCCTTTTTCAGAAATGTATGCATAAGCATATATAAAATGACTTACTTCTCTGTTCTACACACAATCTCTCAATAAGGCGAGACAAGACACTGTTCCAAAGTGACATGAGTCAGAATATGTAAATGCAGTTTTGTAAAACACAGGCTATGGAGTTGGGTGGTTCAGTGAGGGAATACGGCACAGAGCAATAATAATTCCCAAATCAAATCAAAATAATAGTGGTAATACCCATAATAATACTAATAATACTAAGGGGTGGCACAGTGGTCAGCACTGTCGCCTCACAGCAAGAAGGTCCTGGGTTCGATCCCCGGGTCACCCAGGGTGCCTTTCTGTGCAGGAGTTTGCATGTTCTCCCCGTGCATGCGTGGGTTTCCTCCGGGTGCTCCGGTTTCCTCCCACAGTCCAAAGACA
>JAQQZX010160006.1:0-27316 GCA_030068355.1 Notoglanidium maculatum
TGCTGGGATTGGCTCCAGCTTCCCCGCGACCCAGACGGATAAAGCGGTGTAGATAATGGATGGATGGATGGATGGATGATAATTTCTTGCAATTCTGCAAGCAACAAATCACACTGCTTCAACTTCAACACTAGTTGAGGATACGCTGGCAATCTGGTAGCTGGCAATAATGCAGTACACTGCAATGCCGTATTCAAAGAAAATATTGCTCACATTATGCAGAAGACTGCAAAAACGTGTGTTTAACTAAGATTAGAACTGGGAAGGTGGGTGCCAGATGCCAAATGACCATGGCATTACCATATGGCATTATTAACCACACTTTATTTTGTTTTGTTTATTTTTGGTTTAAACTTAAGAGGGGTGAGTGAAAGTAAAATTATTGTTTCTGTACAGAATGAGCAATAAATGGTTTCAAATTTTTGCTTTAATGTAGTGTTTTAATTTTTTTTTTGTGAAATGCTATTGAAATTAGTTTCTACATTCTACATTGTAATTAGTAATCTAACCTCCTTATGTTACAATGTTGATGCTTCCACTAATGTGTGTTGTATCATTGTATACAGTGTGTGTTAATATTTTAATCACCCTGTACTGTATATCTGTCTCTTAAGCCTGCTATCATCTGTCTTTTTTCTTTTACACTGTTCAAATAACAGCTCAAATATTCACAAGCGTTATCTCCTGATTTTGCAGAAATGAACAAAATCTTATGAATAATGCATACAGAACAAAGTGTTGTATTTGTAACCTTTATGCAATTCTAATTAGCTAGAAGTAGAAGGTCTGGATTTGTTTTTGTGTAACCAGGAGGAATACAGATCAAGTCAAATAAATTATTTTTTTTAGTCATTTAAATGCTTAATAGCTTTGAAACCTTGACTGAATGAGATTATGAAATTTTTAATGTCCAAAGTCCATAGCAGAGATCACATAACAATAAAGTAAACAAGTGGATGCTGTATGTGTGTGTTATGGAGTTTGAAAGCTTACAAAAGTGTTTGAATATGAATTATGTGATGGTGTTCTGGTTCAAACCTGCCATCTGACTGTAAACTTTCTGTGTGGAATTTGCATGTCCTCCCTGTGTCTGCATAGGTTTCCTCTGGGTGCTCCAGTTTCCTCTAGTCCAAAGACGTGCAGATTAGCTCAACTTGCTATTCTAAATTGTCCATAGGTGTGAATGTGAGTGTGAATGGTTGCTCATATCTGTGTTAATCCTGTGATAGATTGGCGATCTATCCAGCGTGTACCCTGCCTCTCACCTGGGGTCAGCTGCGATTGGCTCCAGCTCCCCCACAACCCTTAACAGATAAGTGGTACAGATAATGGATGGATTGATGAATTATATACACCTTAAAGCAGATTATTTTCCCCCCTCTGTGATGTATTTAATGCATTCACATTTTTAATCTAGGTATTTTTTCTTTTGCTTTGGAAGTGCTAGGGGTAAGATTTCACCTTTTTTTTTTCATTCTGAGCCCTAAGTACAAGTTGCAAAAATTCAGATCTCCCTTCTCCCTTCCTTTTTCTGGGCTAAATAATAAATATGATCCTAAATTTTCCAAAATTTGCATTCTCTTTTTAGCCGGCAACAGCAAACACTGATTCCTCCTTTTTCATCTTCATTGTCTAACTTTGTTTTTCTTTGTCATCCTTCTGGTGCTTCCTTCTGGATTCACACTGCCACTTGTAAAAAAAAAGAAAAAGAAAAACATAAATCAGAGAAGGCGCCCTCTAGAGGTTTGTCTGTTCTAGGCTACTGTAGCGGCACGACATGGCGGCTCCATAGAGGCGGACCCGCTCCCTATGCAAATACGCAGGGTTCATTCTAAGCTTACGAAAATACAATGATTCATAGTTACAGGTAATTATACACTGATGATAAAATACTTACGAATTCCATAAGTATATACTCCATTTCTGCTAATAGACACTTTCAAAATCCTACATAGTGAACCTTTAAGTAAAAAGAAAAGTGGGGGGAAATTGAGGGGGAAATAGAGTTAGAGTCTTCAAACCCAGCATTTATCCAGTCAGAGACTTATGTCACTCTAGGATACCAGGATGATTCATGTTTGACCTATAATATAATAAAATATTATTAATAATGTAAAATCTGTATTTTTGTAATTGGAATTTGTATGATTTGCATTTAGGGTTCTGAATTTTTCAAATCTGAAATTTTACCCATAGCAATT
This sequence comes from Notoglanidium maculatum, assembly GCA_030068355.1. Lineage (NCBI taxonomy): Eukaryota > Metazoa > Chordata > Actinopteri > Siluriformes > Auchenoglanididae > Notoglanidium > Notoglanidium maculatum. Next base: position 2,202 of record JAQQZX010160006.1, read on the forward strand.
TCGAAACAAATGGAAAATAGCAAAGAAAAAAAAATTAATTTAATGTTAATTTGATATTAACCTTAACTGATATTCAAACACTTTTGCCATCTTCCAAGCTCCTTATGGTTTCTGCTTCACGTCTCTCTCTCTCTCTCTCTCTCTCTCTCTCTCTCATATAAGACGGGAGGAGGTGTAGGAACAGACCTGCTGGGGGTGTCAGAAGAGCAAGTAGCGCTCACAAGCCTGTTTCTTTCTCCCGGTGCTGTTGTTGTTGTTGTTGTTGTTGTTGTTGAGTTTTGTTTGGCGCGCGCGTGCGTGCGTGCGTCCGTCATTCAGCTTCGTATGAAAAGCTAGAAGTTTGCAGCTCTGCCTCTTCTTGAGCGCGTCTCCTCATCCTCAGCACACACACTCGGGGCGATCATTAGACAGAGACACAGAGACATCACCATGGAGCTGTCCACTGCTGCTGAAGCTGAATTCCCCGACCTTTACTCAGTCATTCCCTACAATGTCACCTTCCCGGACGATGCGAACGGTTTCATCCCGGATGGACAAAACCACACTGAACGAAATCCCTCGAAAGGAGCAGCGGGGATCGTTATAGCTGTCTCCATCACAGCTCTCTACTCCGTCATCTGCGTGGTGGGACTTCTCGGGAACATCCTTGTGATGTATGGTGTGGTCAGGTAGGAGCTCCCAGCAGTTAGAGCAATCAGACTCCCATTCAGCTTCACTCTGCTACTGCTTTCCATTTGATTTACACTCAGTTTTACTATTCCAAAAGCACAGATGAGGTCAGGCATTTAAAGATCAACTTTTAGCCTGTTACAAGGATGTTAGGGTTAAAATGTTCTGGTGTGATGACCTGTCATTGTGTCACAGTATTTACAACACGCAATGAAAGAAAATTTTTATTATGAATTCTTTGACAAAAGTGTCTTTGCACATAATTGTATATATAACCAAAAAAAAAAACCAAGCTTATTTCCCTCTAAGTGTTCTTCTTTTGGAAAACCATTTTCCTACCGTGTACATATAGGATGTGATAAATGTCAGGATTTATTACAGTGTCATTATAAGCTGAAAGACAGAGAGGCTGTGAGGAAAAGCAAAAAAAGAAAACAAATTTGCATTGTAGTACGCTGTGCTGGTTAGCCATACTATCTAGAATAGAATAGAACAGAATAGAATAGAATAAATGTGAAGAGATTAGAATAGATTGGAAGAGAAGAGACAATTATAGAATAGAATAAAATAAAGGTGAATAGAATAGAATGGAATGGAAGAGAAGAGAAAAGAACTGAGGAAAAGAGAATGAAATAAAATAGAATTGAACAGAGAAAATGAGAGAATAATATCATAGAACTGAACAGAGTAGATAAAAGCAAAGAGAATAAAATAAAATAGAATTAAATGGAAGAAAGGAGAAGTGATGAGAAGAATAGAATAGAATAGAATAGAATAGAATAGAATAGAATAGAAGAACATGTTGAGTGGCAGCAGTGTATCATGTTTAGCACAGTAGCATGTTACATAGCAGGGGATTTCAGAGCACTTAGCGTCCCCTGTGTGCAGAAACAGAGGCTGCTGTAGTGTGATTATGCGGGAGTGGGGGGTGAGGGGTGAGGAATTGAGCAAATTTCTGGGGAAGTCACAGCCAGACCCAGACACAAAAAGCATGAGTAGCACTGCAGTATGGAACTTGATTTTTTTTAAAAAGAAAAGAAAAGAAAAAAGAAAAAAATCAACCATGAAGTAGCTGCCTGATCATACTGTACACCATGACTAACAACACCATAACAACCATAAAGTGGACAGAGCTACTGATTGGGAACCTCGTGTTATTGGTTTGGCAGTTTTGCTGTCTAATATCAGTCATTTCTAATAGAAATATGTTCAAAAGTTGTTTCTGTATTCCACACATTCAAAATGATCGATGTCAGGACCATTAATTAATAATTCATTGACAGCGTACCTCTTTGTTCTGTATCTTGCACTCAGACATTAGAAGTGGTTGCACTCTCCTTGTACAAGTCCATCTCTTGCTGTGCGTTACGTTTGGCCAGCAGCTGGAGTGCACAGCAGTCTGAGTTAGGAGATCCCCACTGAGCAAGAAATAGGAGAAATATAGAGCTGGTGGAACTGAAGGCCCTCCTAGGTGGAACATCCTGCTGGGCTTGTGCTTGTTATTCTTTGTTTTGGTTCTGGATTACAGGATAAAGTGGTACTCAGTACTGACATACGGCACAACCAATAATATCATATCACTATTTTAATAAAAGTGCTTGAAAGATTGAATGATTGAGCAAAACAATACTTAAGAATGTAAGTTTTAATTATAAATCACATTTACAACAACAATAGTTGCTGAAAATACATATTAATAAAATATAAAATAATAAAAGACTAAACAGACAGGGAAGGAATAAAAAAAAAAAAACCAAACACTAAGAGATGAAATAGTAATAATAGTAATAATACCTATAATAGAAATAAATAGGACTAATTCAGAAAGCATGCATGAAAAGGTTTGATTTAATAATATGAACTGATGCGGCACTCCTGAGATCTAAAATAGCATATATTAAATGTTGAAACAGCAGGGTAGTGTGATGATTAGTGTCTATTCACATGGAAGAATCTCTTCCCAAGACCAGACATGGACTTTAATCTATCACTGATCTCATTAGCTGACCTAAATCTATATTCTCTCTTTGCATTTAATGCAAAGTACAATTATCCCTTTTCTATTGAGTGATATATATGCAGAATGAGTTTACTTTCCTCTTTGTGAGGTGCTTTCACGCAAACACACACACACACACACACACACACACACACACACACACACACACTTTAATTAACATGCTAAGTGGGTTTTAATTCCTTACACTATTTGTTTTTGCCTAAGCATTGCTTCTGCTTTAAAAGGTAATGGATATGCCGTGACAAGAATTTCATTCACTGAGTGAGTGATTTTCACTTTAGTGACTTCTCCAGGTATGACTGACGCATGCTTTAACTAAAGTGCAGCATAGTAATAATTCACTACAATTATTAACGCATTGGAAGAAGTATTGTCACTGTCACATGCACTGTATTTTTCCACTAGGTGTCACCGTCTCCAGAATAATGAGCAGTCAGTGTCCCATGGTTACTGCTGATTATTCTCACCTGTTCCTAATTAGCTGCCATTAGTCACTGCTTTTTTCTCCCTACGTAAGACATTCCTGTAGAGGAGCTTTGCGTCATCTCCCCCACTCCCCCAAACCACCACCTTGTTTTACCATTTTTGTTGTGTGTGCTGAAGTTCAAAGCCTTGTTTCCCAGGTTTAGGTTAAGTCACAAATTATGACCTTGTCATTCCTCTCATTTACGTTTTGGAGCATGGATATATTCAAATTCCATGATTACTCCTGCCTTCTTCAGTCTGATTACTGTTCTTACAAGTACTTAGCTGAGTGGACAGCTGAGAATTGATTGGGATACAGGCTGGAATAAATAATGCAGTAACAATGCTCATTGCAGCTCCTCCTCCCTGAGCTTATCCATATGTTTACATACGCATCCACGTTGACACTGGAATAGAAGACGGGGCAAGACAATTATGTTGTGTTATGTAAGTTTGTTTGAAGGTCCACTATGTAGGATTTAGGGCAAAATATTAGCAGAAATGGAATATATTATTCATAAGTATTTTTTCATTAGTGTATAATAATTTGTAACTATGAATCGTTGTGTTTTTCTTACGCTTACAATGAGCCCTTTATATCTGCATAGGGAGCCAGTAGTCAGTAGTCCAGAACAGACAAACCTCTTGAGAGCAAAGTTATTTGTGATGTCATAGTCTACAGTAGCAGTACCATATGAAAGTAGACACTCAGGGCTTTAAGAATTTTCAGTGTTTCATAAATATTTCTTTTTTTACCAAAACTACTAGGTTAAAATGTTATAATTTTATTGTGGCAGTTGTGGCAGTTTTACCATAAAATCACAAGCATTACTTGTGCTGTTAGTTAGGTATTAATGTTTGCCCAGCAGGGGGCGTTCACTCTTTTCCTTTCCTATTGCCCTGCTCACCAGCGGCTAAACACGGAGTCATGATACTCTACACAGAGAAACCCAACAGTGTCTTGTCTATTCTTATATCAGATGTCCAGCAATAAAATAGTGCATTTGTTTATTGAAAAGTCCATTTCCCTGGAATGGCAGTGCACTGTGAAAAAGGGTTAAATAATTATTGTAGTAACTTATGGCTTTGCCACCTCACAGCTCCTTGGTAACTGTGTGGAGTTTTGCATGGGTTTTCTTTGGGCTCTACGGTCGAAGCTGGGTCTAGTTTATGAATTGCATTAAGAGAATATAGCAAACTCATATGGTTGTGGCCTTAAGCCAGACCCATAACATATAACTGCTGAGCTTGGTTACAGGGAAAGTTGATTCGGATCAACACATCTGCCAAATAAAGCAACGTTAATGAGGTTTATATCATAGTCTTCTATTCCACTTGGCCAGAAGGTGCTGAATCATTTTTATAACAGCACAGCTCTGACTGTAGTGCTGGCTGCAATTCAAATGATTGGTTTATATTAATGCTCTTGTCCTAATAAGTTATCATTTCTATAATAACAGCTCATTCAGAGGATTTATACTGCAGGTGATCTTCATAATAAAACAGATTACAAAATGTGTTATTTAATGAAAATATTTAATGTAGAATACACTATATACTATATACTATTGACCATTACAGTCAATGCATCAGCTGAAATTGTGACAGGTTTGATTTCAAAGCTAAAAATAAGAATTACAGCCCAAGAAAACTGACAGTACCAAAGGACAGAGGTTGCGTACCACGTTAGTGTCATTGCTTAATAGAAACCTCAGTTATTATTGGTGATATGTCCTTGAAAAGAATTAACCCTGATCCTTAACAAGTCTTGTAACCACAGAAGAGCAACATCTTTATTAACATGTTTGCATATGTTGGATTTGCCATCTTATAAGCTCTCTCAAAATCAGGTTACTGGTCATACATTTTTGTCACAAAGTGTTTCTAAATGTTTGTAGAAAGGAATAGTTGTGCATGTATACACATTGTCAGGTACCAAAAAAAACCCTGATCCGTCATGTTCTAAGCATGTAAATGTGTTCAGTTTGTTCACAAAACAATTGATACGTCAGGCTTTCTTGGTCAAACAAGAATTTAGAGAGGCTTTGCTTATTGGAAGCCATAATGACATTTACTCACCTACTTGGTTTTAAAATGCATCTTGGGCAATCTCAAGTGGACAGCCAAGACACATCGCTGCTTATGCCTGTGTCTACCGTGCATCTCCAAGGTGTCCAGCTAACCACTGTTCAGATTTCATTACTGCCTATGTCACTTTTCCTGTTACTTCTTCATCAGGATGCATCAGAACATAACTAGTCTTTACACCACAAAAGATATGTGGTCAAATACATGCCAGTCAACCTCAGCAAGTGGACTGAGTTAATGCGTCTCAAATGTGTCTTGGTGGTCATTTACACTTGTATTTAGTGCTGTCCACTTGTGATTGCAAGATCACCCTAGATGCATTTTAATACCAAGTGTAAACAGGGTTTAATTGAGCTGATTTGTTGTCCAATTAATTTGGTTTCATATTACACTGATCAAAAAAAATAAAGGGAACACTTAATAATCATGGCATAACACCAAGTCAATTAAACATCTGTGATATCGATCTGTCCAGTTAGGAAGCGTAAGTAATTGTGAATCAATTTCACCTGCTTTGTTGCAAATGACAACATCAGGTGGACAGGAGGGGCAACAGCAAGACAACCCCCCAAAAGGGAATGGTTTTGTAGGTGGTGACCATGGTTTCCTTATCCATACTGACTGATTTTCCCTAGTTTTGCATTTTGAGAGTGCCCTTCTCACTACTGGTAGAATGAGGCGGTACCTGCAGCCCATTCAGGTTGCAAAGGTAGTCCAGATGTTCCAGGATTGCACATCCATACATGCTATCTTAAGAAGGCTTGCTGTGTCTCTCAGCAATGTCTCAGGAGCATGGAGGAGACACCAGGAGACAGGCCTTTACATAAGGTGAGCTAGACAGGGCTGTAGAAAGGCAATGACCCAGCAGCAGAACCAGTATCAGCTTCTTTGTGTGAGGAGGAACACAAACACTGCCAGACCTCTACAAAATGACCTCCAGCTGGCTACTGGTTTGCATGTGTTTGAACAAACTGTCATAAATAGACTCCATGCAGGTGGCATGAGGGCCCGAGATCCTATAGTGGGACCTGTGCTCACATCCCAGCACTGTGCAGCTCGATTGGCATTCGCCAGAAAACGCCAGTATTGGCACATTCACCATTGGCGCACTCATCTCTTCACAGATGAGTGAGACGCCATGGTAAATGTTATGCTGACTGCACATCATCCAGCATGACTGTTTGGTGGTGGGTCACTGACGGTCTGGGGAGGCATATCCTTGGAGGTTCACACAGACCTCCACATGCTAGCCAACAGTACTCTGACTACTGTTAGATACCAGGATGAATTCCTCAGACCCATAATTAGAACTTATGCTGGTACAGTGGGCCCTGGGTTCCTCCTGGTGCAGGACAATGCCTGGCCTCATGTGGCCAAAGTGTGTAGGCAGTTCCTAGTTGACAAGGTTATTGATCCCAGTGACTGGAATCCATGTTCCCCAAACCTGAATTCGAGAACTTCTGGGACATTATGTATCGGTGCATCTGACACCACCATGCACCACAAACTGTCCAGGAGCTCACTGATGCCCTGATCCAGGTCTGGGAGGAGATCCCTCAGGACACCAAAAATCTTCTCATCAGGAGCATGCCCAGACGTTGCTGGAAGTCCATACAGGCTCCATACAAGTCCATACAGGTGGGGGCCATACACACTACTGAGCCACATTATGAGTTGTGGTGATGAAAGTCACACAGGATCAGTCTGTGATTTCAGGTTTTTATTTTGATTTTCGCAGTGATTTTGAATCCAGCCTTCAGTGGATTAATGATTTTGGGTTCCATTAACCATTCTTACATCAGATTGTTCCCAAAGAATAACACAATGTATATTAATAAAGATTCTCAACTTGAGTATTTCATTCATCGAGAGCCGGTGTGCGATTTAAGTGTGCCCTTAATTTTTTTGAGCAGTGTAGATGTACTGTATATGCATGTAATGCTATAGATCTGTACAGTTTTATAATAAAGTCCCTTGGCTTTTAGAGTCTACAAAGTTTCATAAAATGCTGTTGTAATTCAAATTCAGGGGAGATGACCATCAGTGTGGGGGTGGTGGTGTGGTGGGGTGTGTGTTAGATGGTCTTTTGTGTATTATTTTATTGATGGACTTGGACAAATATGTTCATGCTAACAGTTATTAACTATATAAGGCTTCCAAAAAAATCTATTTTTTATTTTTCAATTAAATTGATATGTGTGATGTGATGTGCTCATGCATTTTGGATTGACTGTGGCCATGGTATTTATAATTTAACATTTAACTATTCAAAGGATGAGCTACTTTCAACCAGTGCTGCTATTGTAATGACTTTAATAGGCATAGGAAATAAAATCTCCTTATGATAGTTCCATTAAAAATGATTAAAATAATATGCTAGTATTGGGGAAATAAACATCTTCCCTTATAAAAACCATATCTACCCTTCTTCTTCCTCTTCCTGCAGTATTTTATTGGCTGTCATCATGATATCCAAGAAGCTTTCAATTAGAAACAGGAGAAATGCATAATCCTGATTGGTTAAACCTGTTTCTGACTGTAGAAGTGATAACTGTGATTAAACACACTAAAGGATGCATTTTTCTTTTTGACATCTGGGACAGATAAATATGAAAGAATTGTACTAAAAACATCTTATAAACAATACTATAGCGTAATTTCTGTACAAAACCATGTTATTTGAGATGTACATATTCGTCTGTGCTGTATGTGTATTATTTTGACCACACAAATAAGCATTTGCAACTGTCTATATTTTGCTACATTTAAACATATAACTGTATATATGGGTGGATGTCCTAACGGGGATACAAACGTGAAACCAAAAGGTCTCTGACGAACTCTAGTGGCTGGCTGCAGTACCATTTGTCAACCACTCCCATGTTAGTGAATGGGAACAAAACCAAATTACATTTGAAGTTACATCTCAACAAATATTTTTTTGTAATAGTCTTCTGGTATTCAAGGTCAAGTTTAGTTGACGTTGATATTCCCCAATATTTTTACTGTATGATAAATACATTTTATAGGAGTTATTTGATGGTAAATTAAAGAGGGTGTTTGATGAGGTGATTGACAGTTTTGGATATGCATGTACGTCCCAACATGCACCTGAAGCGCTGAACATTTCTGTAACTAAGAAATGTCTTGTTTTGTTCTATGGATTAAATCAGTTTAATCAGAATGGTTAGTTTTTTTTGCAGTTTTTCTGGTAGGTTGCTCATTTTGATGCCTAAGCTAGCATATTGGGTGTGTGGTGGTTAGCACTGTCGCCTCACAGTAAGAAGGTCCTGGGTTCGATCACCTGGATCACCCAGGGTGCCTTTCTGTGTGGAGTTTGCATGTTCTCCCCGTATATGCGTGGGTTTTCTCCGGGTGCTCCAGTTTCCTCCCACAGTCCAAAGACATGCAGATTAGGTCAACTGGCTACTCTAAATTGCCCATAGGTATGAATGCGAGCATGTGTAGCTGTTTGTCTGTGGTGCCCAGGGTGTACCCCGCCTCTCGCCCGAAGATGCTGGGATTGGCTCCATCTTCCCCGCGAGCCAGATGGATAAAGTGGCATAGATAATGGATGGATGGATGGATGGAAGCTAGCATATTGTAGTGATATTATAACTAGCAAGCCAATGTGGGTGAACAAAGTAAGGGTATAAACCAAGGCAGCTAACTCTCCCTGCATTTCATAGCAAATTTATATGACCTTATGACCTTAACTAACACTTGAAGTAGCTTGGTAAGGGTAGCCAGTCATTCCTAAAGAAATAAATAATTAAAAACTCCACCTACAGAATGAGAGGAGTGTAAAAGAGCACTTCTCCATTCAGAAGGGTAATATGTGGGTGCCAGAGCTAGTCGAAAAAAATTGAGCGCAGCGATATTTCCTTCTAAATATAGTTTGGGATGAATGTAAATATTGAATGTTGTTTTCCAGTATATTTTCAATATCACCTTACATTAGCCATTTAGACTTACTACAATTAAAATGATGAATATACTAGAAAATGGTAGCTCCATCAGTAATGTCAAACACTTTTTTTGGGAGGTAAAATCGATATACCTTTGAAAATTGTCTCTACAATTGAGCACTTTTCATATTAATTAATAAAACTGTACTTACCACTTTCAGTTTGCCAATGCACCATCTTAAGTTGCACTTCAGGTATGTCACAGCATGCGCACTCCTGACATAAACTAGTACAGTTTCTATGACCAATATGGGTGGGCAAAAGGCAGGCCCACTGTCTAACTAGCTGTATCTACTGTACATGCTTGAGCTCCAGTTTTTACAAGACGGTTGCTCCCATTTTGACCAAAAAAGGTTAGAAAAAATGGGAGAAAATGGTGCGATGTTGTATACTCACATATACAGTCATTGGTTCAAATTCAAAAAAACTTTTTTCTTAAATACTTGTATAATGCTGGGATCCATATGCAACTAAGATCTGGATTCCAGGTGCAACTGCACATTATAATCTGTATAATTGTTCTTCATTATGACAGCTGGGTGCAAGAATACATCTATTTAACAATTTTACCTCTGTAACCTCAAGTTGCTGCTGTGTGAACATGCATCAGGAGTGCCAAATTTCTAACAAAAGAGCCCAGCATACAAAGATAAAATAGCACTTGGTAGTGCATAGACAAACTAATCACATGACATCATCGTATTGTTGCTCGTTGCACAAATCAACAATATGTTGGTTCTGATCGATGTTAAACCACTGCAACTCCAGATTTTTGACATGCTGTTACCGCCTGATAGCATCTGATTTTCGTAAGAATATTGGGCTACTTCCTGTAATCGCTCCACATGTCTGTGTTCACCAGGTAAAAATTCCACTTCCTGGTTTGAAACAGTTATTACAGTAGAGTAAGTGACATCATCAGCAGACATGGCAAACAATACTTTTGACTTAAAATATGAAACCTCGTCAGGGACCCCAATTTTATCACTAGCACCTTCAACAGGAATGTATAAATCAATATGAGCTAGCTAGCCAACTGGCCGACATGCTATAAAGTAAATGTGGCTTCTTCAGGATCTATTTCTACTCACGGAGGAAAAATAAATGGAACATTTGGCCATATTGTGTCTGAAATGTCACTTACTCAATATTAATTTCATGTTTAAAAGACTGTTGTATAAAAGCAATATCACACTCACAATCATGCGGTTATACTGAATATCGGCACGGCTGTAATTAACTACGGCCAAGTCACAGCTATGCCAATATTCGTTATAACCACACTCTTGCTCATGCAGTATTGCCTAAATGTTCTTCATGTACTTTCCCATGAAAAAGCACACGATTTTTACGAAACTCAACTGAGAGCTGCTTTCTGTTGCAAATAAAACACTAACAGGGACATATGTATTCCATGACACGACGCTTATCTTACAGACTCCGCTCCCGTCTGCTGGCTAGACAAAACTTGTTCGAGCTGTGTGAGGGGAAGAGCTTTTCTATCACCTTGCAGTTTTTGAAAATGAAGAGCTCTCAGTCTGATTACTGAGCTGAAGCAGAGCTTGTTCCTCACCAATTGCTCTATCCATCCAGAAAATTAGACAGAATAAATACCCATTGCTTTGAGTAGACGAAATGTATCAGTGTGAACTGAACGTAAGAGTGTTCCAACTTGCTCAGTTAGGATTATGAAAAAAGTGAAAGGTGGTAAGTTAAGGTAAAGCAATATACAGTCAGCTCCAGAATTATTGGTACCCTTGTAAAAGAACAGTAGAAAATTTCTGTGGGTAATTTCATTTTGAAATATGAGAGAAATCTAACCAAACACTAAGTACCAAAGACTTTATGAGGAACACTACACTAATGCTGGGAAGGGCCTCCCTTTGCTCTCAAAACAGCCTCAATTCTTTCACAAGTATTTAGAAACATTCCTTTGAGAGATAGTCTATCATTGCATCATGCAGTTCCTGCAGATTTTGCAGGTTCACTTTCAAGCTGCCAAGCTCTGGTTCCACCACATCCCAAAGGTGTGCTATTGGATTCAGATCTGGTCACTGGTCAATGGGAAGACCATTGAAGAACTCTGAACTGAATCTGTTACCAGTGAATTACTGTAGCCTGTCTGTCAGCTTGAACCAGTCTAAAACAACTAGAGCTGTAAAGTATCTGGCTGGAGGAACATGCAAGTGTATTGTTCCCCACACTGTGTAGATGTAACTGGAATTGGACATGCATACTGAACATTGTTTTCATATATTGGACATTCTCTGATTATATGCCTCATGAACATAAGTATAGGGACTTCTACTATTTGCAGTACAAGTAGAATAGTCTTAATGGATTAAGTTATATTTTTAGCCTTTTACTCTCCTTCTTCCTACTGTTACCAGATAAGATGTATAACAACGTTTTCATTCACTCCAAGGTGTGGCAGGCATGCCAGAAGAAAGCCTTTTCTTTTATTTAATTACAAATTGGAGTGTCTTGAGTTTGCTAGATGACACTGGAACAATATTCAAAGTTCAGCGGAAAAAGAAAGATTTTAATACAGAAAAAAATCTAAAAAACCTGTTAATTATGGTTAAGGATTTGTGGGGCCCTTTTTTCCCCAAACCATTTTTTAGGATCAATAATGAACATTTGGGACTGTTTTTCCTTCAAAGCATGTTTAGGATCAATAATGATGTTTTTTTCTCCAAAGGCTTTAAAAGCCTTATTAGAATTCATGGCCACAGACTGGAGTTTTGACATGGCCATCCATGTCGCATAACTTAAATCGCATCGAACACCTATGGGCCGAGCTGAAGAGGAGAGCTGGAGGCTCTGGGGAGATTCTGTATTGACAAGTGCTCTCAAATTCCCTGCTCTTTTTTCCTCTGAAGCATTTTAGTATATCATCAAGCATTATAGTAAAAGACAGTGCTGCTACGTTGAAAATGTAGGTTGCACAAAAAAACAAAATACAGGAGTGCCAATATTTTTTTACACATCTGTTTTTTTTTTCATATGAGTTTTTATTTCCTTAGAGTAAATTTACATCAACTACTTTATATTTCTATCTTATACTATTCAGTATGAGATTAAGCTAATTAACAACGAAGACATTGTTTCATAACCTTTTATCCTAAGCTTTACCAAGGGTGCCAATAATTCTTGAGCTGACTATAATAGTGTGCCTGGCTGAACTAAACATGGCTCAATTATCCATACAATATTAACTGCTTACAATTATTATGCAGGTTCTGTCCACTAAGAGAATTGTGTTGATGTAAAAGGTGTTTGTGCTCTTGAATAATTTAAAGGAAATGAATTGGTTCCATACTGACTGTAGCTCCAAAGTGAGGGTTGTTATAAGAGGATAATTTCTAGTGCTACAGATTAGTTTGTGAGCCATTTCTCGACACTTTCATTTAAAAGAAAATGAATCACAATGGAAATAATGTAACAGATTATACAGCTATGGGTGGGTGACAAATTAAAGGAAAACTGACATGATTTAAACACAATACTTCCTTTATAGGAAAGGGTCACTACAAATCAAGAGTCACTGCAAATCAATCATGCTATTCTGACTGATCTTGTGATGGAACATTTCTATCCTGATGGGAGTGGTCTCTTCCAGTGGTCTCTTCTACCCCGCCCCCATTCAAAGAGCATTAAAGCTCACTGAATGGTTTATTGCACATCAATGTAAATCACATTGACCAGATCTCAACCCATTTGAGAAAACCTGTAGGATATTTCTGATGGATGTGTTACACAGCACTCTAACAGCATCATTAAAACACCATTGGATGGAATATCTTTAGGGAGAACAGTGTTGAGTATAGTTCCATTGAGCTCATTCTTTGAGTATAGTTGCAGAGACATATAATCTAGGCCAAGGCATTTTCTGGCAGCTCAAAGAGGCTCAAGACTTTACTATACACTTCATCTTGGTTTTTCCTTTAATTTATCAACCTCTGTACAGTTATATTTCCAGTGAATACTACTGAAATAGAAAGGGTTTTTTTTCACAGTTTTTCTAATAACATACCAGGAAATGCATACTGAACTTTGCTGTCATACACTGCACATTCTTTCATTATATGCAGCGTGTGTATATTTTGAAAATAAATGGATTTGTGATCAAATCCAATATTGGCAGTAGGAAAAAATAAGACGTGTTGGATTAAATTTTAAACATGTCAGACTTTATGCCAGATTTTATAGTTGTATTTCCACTAGATATCAATTTGTGTCCCCCATTCTCGTATCATGATAATTTATAACATCATTTGCATTCATTATCCTGGTCAGGAACATACACACACATATACACACATCAGTGATTTAGACTCACCAATCCACCTACCAGGATTTTTTTTTTTTTGGACAAAGTGAGGAAACCAGAAAGAAACCTGGAAGGTTATGGGCAGAACAAAGGAAACTCCACACTGAGAGTTATGTGAGCTCAGGTTCAAACTGTGGACCATGGAGCTGTGATGAAGAAATGATACCTTTGTGCCACTTACACGACAACAGTATCTGAGTAAAAAGACACTTGTTACTAGCCACAAGGATTCTTTTTTGATGACTGGTTTCACATTCTATGAAACATATATATTTTTTGAAAACCCTATTACCTCATCAAACAACAAGGAAGAGTGAAACCTAACTTTAAATACTCACCAGCTACTTAGATAGTGTCAGATTCAGCATTAAACTTCATTCCACAGAATACCATATGGCTGCTGAGGACTACAACAGCCAACCACGACAGAGACTTTTACATCCATGTTCACCATCTTACTCATCACACACTCCTGTGCACAATTACTGCCATACTATTCAAGAATTCTGTTAAACTGTTGCCTGGTTTTGATCTTGTTTCTGTTTTTTTGCTTCACTAATTATTGCCTAGTCTCTTTTATGTTTGTTGATCGCCTGACCATTGCCTGTTTCCTGTTTACCATTTTGCCCCAATGATTTGGATCTTTAAGTTCAAGCTTTATCAATAATGCTTCCTTACCTTATACTTGCATCCGTTCCTGCCACTTGACAGATAGGAACACCTTATGATTGGAATGCCTGTACCCCTGCACATTCATGCAGTTATTCGAACAGTCGGGGCTGTACTACCCTACTGCCACACTGCCTGCTTTTTTCTAATCTTCAACAGGCCAGTTTCTGTGAATCTATGCCCACTGTAGCGTCACATTCCTGTTCATGGCTGGCAGGAGTAGAAGCTATCCACCTCAAGGTTTGCTGTGAGATCCTTTTCTGCTCACCACATTGTAAAGAGTCGGTTATTTGACTTACATTACCATTCTTGTCAGCTTAAACCAGTCTGGCCATTCTCCTATAACCACTCTCATTAACAAGTCATTTCCACTTGCAGACCTGCCCCTTATTGTTATTGGTTTTTTTTGGTCCATTCTGTGTAAACTCTAGACTGCAGTGCTTGAAATTTCCAGGAGCTCAGCAGTTTATGAAATATTCAACCAGCCCATTGGGCACCAACAAGCATGCCATGGTAAAAGTCACTGAAAGCACATTTTCCCCCCATTCTTAGGATTGATGTGAACATTAATTGAAGCTCTTGACCTAGTATCTGCATGGTTTTATGTGTCATAATTTTACAATAGGCAGGTATACAATTGTTCCTATTAAAGTAGCTGGTGAATGTACTGAGATGTCTCAAGAAAACTTAATATGCTTTAATTTATTAAGGGACTAACTCAAGGGTTTGTACAGGTACAGCAGTGGCAGGTGGGACATGGACGAGAGGACACCCAGAACAGCATGTCAAGTAATCTGAAAGCAGAGATTTTAGCACGATATTATAAACAGAACAGCTCTTGTCTAGCACAGACTTCACCATGCTATGCCTCTTCTTTAAACTAATGCCAAGTTTAACAGCTTGTTCATGTTTTTATTTTAGAGATAAGCTACATTAACTCAAACCCTATGGGCATACTGTGTACAGAACTGCTAAGAAAAACCGATTTGGTCTTTGCTCCACTACACACATGAGTCAGCATGGATGATGAAGCACATTCTGTTGATTCTGTCATGCCGTGTCCAACAGTACTGTCAAACAGAGGCTGAATTGACCGCAGGGGCAGATTTACTTCAAGTGAATTAAATCAGATGTGTGTGCAGATCTTGAAGCTGAGTTCAGTCAGTTGGAGTTTTACGATTTGCATCAAGCAGTGCTGGCAAGCTAGTGTAATTGAATCGAGTTTACATTAATCTAGAACTAGATTGATTAGAAAAAGAGCATAATTGGCACAAATAATGTAATTGGCAATGGACTGTGTGCTTCACACCACAAATCTACACTTCCTTCAGTTGGTGTCAAGAGGACAGCCTTATATACCCCCCCCCCTCAATCCCATTCCCTCCAAACTTCTCTCCAGAGTGCATCTTTCTAAAGATAACGTGCAGCAACGGCACCGTTCTTAAATGCAAGCAGGTATTCTATGGGGAGTGTTTTGATTTAGATTTAACATTTAGATTTACAGTTAATATTTAGAGTTACATTTAATGTGTAGAATTACATTTAACATTTAGATTTATAGTTAGATTTAACATTTCGATTTAACATTTAACATTTACACAGCAAGAACTGATATGAGGAATCTTAACACTGTTTTTTTAATGAATTTATCACTAAATGTATGAAAATCGTGCTTAATGATCGAAAGATGACACCTACAAAAGCGTTAAACTGTTTTTATAATCGTGCCCCATAGACTCACCTGGTCCTAGATCAAGAAATTTGCAATAACTGATTATATATATGTTTGGTTGGTCTGTACCACATCAACACGAAAGGACTAACTGAACTCCAGTCAATCACTTGAGCAAAAAACACAAAACAGGTTCTGCATTGTAGTTCACTGTACGATTCTAGAGATAGAAAAGCAAGCACACTGGAGAAAGAGTGCGAAATGCAGTACACAAAACCAAATTTCATCAGTGCATTGCAGTAGTGCCACAATGAAATGCAATTACTGTTCAATCACAGGCCTGGTTGTAATTAGAGAAAGAGAGAAGGGCTTGAAAGCATGATTTTCCAGGAGGTATTGACATCAATATAAAGAAGCAACCTCTCTATCTCTCTCTCCCTCCTTCCCTCCCTCCCTCCCTCCTCAGGCAAGATGTGACATAGGATGCATTTGTTTTGTCTGCCTGTAAATTACCATGACAGGATTGTCGAGGTGATTCACAGAGGCTCAGAACAGTGTTTGCGATCTCTGCCCTGACTCAGTAATGCTGATTTGTTTGTTTATTTGCTTTCCTTTTAACCCTGTAAGCATTAAGTTACATTTTTCACCAGTCAAAACATTAGCTTTAAAATTATTGGAACCCCAGTACTAATATTTCATGTACCACTTGTAGATTAATTTTGTCAACAAGATTTGCTATAGTCAGCTAAGTTGTTTGAGAGGGATGAATAAAGCAGAGAACCAGCAGGGAACCCCAACAGACATGCAGAGAACATGCAAACCTAGCAGAGATGGTAACCAAAGCTTGGATTTTAATCCTTAATCCTGGATCCTGCAGCTGTGAGGCACCAGCACTACCTGCTACACTGTACTTCTATACAGGATTTCAGAATTGACAAACAGACAAAGCCATTGAAACACAATGGCATGATGTGCAATCATTTCTGTGTTGACGTGCAAATTATGTCTTAACATTGTTGCATGCAGCTTGTTGTCTAATTAGGAAGATGTTGGCACAATAGCTTTTTTTTAAAGTTTTTTTTTAATTATGTACTCTTTTTAGCCATAATTGAGTACAATGTGTGTAAGCTTTTGTTTAACCAGGGAATACATAACTGACTGCAGTCAAGACTGGAATATGAAGAAAATGCATAAACAGTCATGGAAACCTCGTCGACCTCGTGCTGACGTCTTATCCAATTAGCAAACCAGCCACAGATGACAGACCTTGTTGAGATGCAGTTTGTGCATGCTGTGTCACTGATGGGTAGATGTTTGCACACTGTTTGGGTAGTTGATGATTATATTCTACAGTCACAAAAACTACAATCTTTGGGGTTTTTGTTTGTTTGTTTGATTGATTGATTGTTTGTTTGTTTTTGGCCTCCTTTTCCTCACTTTTTGGTTTGGCAGTATGCTCATGCATCCTATTCCTGGCAAAATTAATACAGAGTGGGGACCAAATGTCTGATACCACATTCAAAATCGGGGAATTTTTTTATTTAAAACTCCGAAAGTACAGCACTGCTTACAAACATGGCTGCCGAGATCTACAATTTACAGCCATTATGGACACTCTCACATTCATGTTCACCCAAATGCTGGTTCCACACACCATATATGCTCAGGGTTGCAATACCAGTCTATACCAAAACTTTTGCTAACTGATTGTCAGTCTGGTTTTGATCTCATTTCTGGTTTTCTTGTCTTGCTGTTGACTGCAATGGGGTATGTTGATCGCATGACCCTTACCTGCACCTTGACCTTAATTTTGGGTTATGTCTATGTCTTGATTGCAAGTTTAAAGGCCAACTATTTAGGATTTAGGGGGATCTTTGAGTAGAAATTGGAATTGTTGACAGAATTGGAAATATGTTATTCATAAGTATGTTTTCCTTCGTGTACAATTACCTGTAATGATGAATCGCTGTGTTAGAATGAGCTTTTTATATAGCTACATCTATATCTATCTATCCATATATATACTGAGTGGGATCACTTCTACAGAACCACTGCACCGCTAAAGTAGTACAGAAAGGAAAAACCTCGAGAGAGCGCCTTCCACATTTTGGGTTTTTAAAAGTGGCAGTGTGAATTCAGAAGGAAGCACCAGAAAGACAACAAAGAAGAAGAAAGGAAGGCAAGGAAGAAGAAAGAAGAGGAATCAGTGTTTGCTAGTGCTGGCTAACAAGTTTGAGAACCCAAATTTAAAAAAAAGGGTGGGGGGGTCATACTTATTATTTAGTATGGAAAAAGGAAGAGAGTGTGAATATAAGTACTTGGAAGTACGCTATGGGAGCTTGATGGCCACCGTAGGCTTTAATACATGCTCTGTATACCTGCAGTTGCATCCAAATGCAGAAGCATTTTGACTAGTGGTCTCAGGATTTTGGACTGTAGCACTGTACACCACTGTACACCATCCAAGTAAATTACTTTTAAGCCATTATGACAAAAATGCAGTGTAAACGGTGCCATATTAATGGTACTATTAATAAAAATATATTAATAACAAAATAATAGAAAACAATTGATTATTCTTACATATTACCACTCTAATAACAGTGTAAGATCTATCATAATGCCATATTGTACACCACTGTGAATAAAATGCAGTTAACAAAACATAATCTGCTCTGTGTTCCACTGAATAAATTAGTTAATGAGTGAAGGACCAAGGGGCCAGGTCCATGAAATGCTTTGCGTTAAAAGCACATTTCATGAATACGTACTTCTTCAGGGCGAATTATCCCCTCAGCAGGCAAATGTTTGTGAAGCATATTTAGCTGAAGAGTAAAAGTTAACCTCTCATCTCTTCTTTCCAAAACTAATTGGAAGAATCAAATCTGCTCTACATGTTGTGACAGAAGGCAATTCTGAAATTACAAGCTGCTGTTTCCTGGAACTACACCTTCCGTGTCTCCATGATCGATTATTAGACTCGCTTAGCACCAGGTTGATTGATGAGTTTGAACTGTAGGTCTGGAGATGGAGAGTGGTTTGTCAGTAAGACAATCTGTAACTGAGAAGAGCAATGAATAACTGTGGACAGTGTAGTGATCACGCTGAGCTTCCCTGCTGTGCTCTTAAATCAGACCTAAGAACTAAAATTGCTACACAGTGTAACAACTGGGTTGTGATTATGGAACAGATACTACTAATTCCAGGTAATTTGAACTAGTGCTTGTAAAATGCTTTGTGGAACAGCACACCAAATAGATAAATGAGATATTGAGAAATAAGTGTGGCTGTGTGGACACAGTACAGAATGCATAGTACTAGAATAGGTTGGTTTGTTAGAGTAAATGTTTGATAGGTTTATGAATATAGTCACTACAGTGATGACAGCTGGATAATAATTATTTTACTTAGTTATTGAACACGAGTTTAAATGTGATTGGTTAATTCTGAGCACAGTCGCCTGCCCCATTATGTGCAACCAAGTTATTGGTTTTTTTATTGTTGTTTTTTTCTTTTTCCTTTTTTATTATTTTTTCACTTGAATTTTGTTGTTAAATTGGATTAAAGGTGTAAAAAAGATCTAACATTTTTAACAGTGGTGTGTAGACTATTTATATGCACTGTACATACATATCAGGTAAAACCTTTCATTCTGCCTACTTATCATATTATTACTTTATTCTTATTATTATCATCTTATTTCTAGTTTTTAATTACGATTAATTACAATTTTCAATTTGGTTACAATCAAGATGTCATCTTACTTACTTGATCAAATTTCCCGACTCTTTCTGAAGACCACAGCCTTTTTTGTAAACGTCTGAGAATTATTACTAAAAAATATTTTTAAGTCTTTTAAGTCTACTAGAAATATTTTTAAGTCTTAGTCTTACAAGTCTAATACTAGATGTAAATCTTACGTATGGAGTATGACATCGTAAATTGATCAACAATGAATTATGATCCAATTCTAGCTTATGTTTACTACTACTACTACTACTACTACTACTACTACTACTACTAATAATAATAATAATAATAATAATAATAATAATAATAATTAGAAGAAGTACTAGTCAAGTTTCATAAGGTGAATAATAGCCTGAAATCCAAAAAATGGTAATAATCCATGTTTAATAAGCTACAGTTTCAGTAATAACAGATTTAATGCCATGTCCACCGAGAACATCCAGCTACAGCTGCTCCATAATTACTAAGAGCTTTGTTCAGGATTTATCCTGTTTAAGTTATGACTTTAAATTATTTACTGTCCAAGCACAAGTCCCACTGCACCCAAATACAGCCCTTACAGTTTTGGCTCTGGTGGAAGAAAAAAAAGGCAGCATAAAGGGTCGGTTTCAACCAGACATGTCAGGATACAAAACGTGGATCTGCAGAAAATTGTAGTGGTGATTAAAGTAAATCAATATTTTCTTGCAGAACAATTCTCAATATCAAGTGAACAGCGGCAACCAGGTGACCGCATGCAATGTGTGCGGTGATTGCTTTGTTTGCATTGAATAAAATCTGTTTAATTAACAACAACAACAACAACAACAAAAATAAACATGTGACCGATCTAATACATCGTTTGAATTCTTACTGCAGTTCATATTCCTGAGCACAGATGATCCCAGGGGTTTTCTGTGTTTGTAGACACTTCTGAAGCACTCAAATACAAAATACTCTCAATTTGGACAAAAATGATGATTCAACAGGAAAAAAGATCCACAGAAAACTTGCAATTATACACCTATTTGCACTGAAAACACTGCAGAAACATTTTCACTCACGTGTATTGGGCTAGAATTAAGTGGCACATGTCCTGAAGTGCTTCCATTTACATAGTGCTAAAATCCACAAATCCTACAATCATGGAATGATGGAAGCTTTGGAAAGGCATTTAATTTGAGCAGTTTTGGTTCACAACTGACTTCACTGTGAAAGAAAAGTGGACGATTCTGCAGGATGGTTAAATGGCCATTATAGTGACAGCTGGTATAAAGCCTTGCACTTCATACTCGCAATATGCTGTAATTCCATGATTATAGTTTTCTGTAAATAAATCTATGGAGTCTTAGAATGCTTAGAGGAGACACAGGATTATGAAATACTGCGTGGCCTCTGCATTCCATGCTTAAAGACACTTTTCAAAGAAGTATATACCAGCTCTAACAGTGACCGTAAGGTGAATTGCATAAACACAAAGTGAAGTGAAGCTTTTGCATGTGCTATAATGTGTGCACTTCCTTTCTCTTTCTTAACCAGGATCTGTTCAATGATAGACTGGTGTCAGGGCCATAAGTCTCATGTAGACGGATGAGGACTGAGTGATGTTGAATAAAACACTGTACATAGACAATGGTTCCTGGAAATGAGATCTATTGGTAAGGTTATGGGCAAAATTATTCTATAAAATGCATATTAGACACTGTTTACCATCCAACAGTTAGAGAGGCTATTTAGGTATCATCAAGAAAATTTTTTGAAAGATTAATGAAATAATTAAATAGAAATAATTTAAATAAGGTAATATAAAACACACATGTGAATTTTACACATACACTGATTTAATTGGTTGAGTGGCTTTCCAAGAGTGCCTATATATCCTACAATGTTTCACTGTGTGTATCACTCCACTCATCTCAACCAAACATCACAGAGTTAGCGACATCATCAGTGGACATAAAAAACGATACATTTCAGGAATATAACTTTTTGTTTAAAATATGAAAGAAGATGAAAAAGAAGAAGGGATGCCAATTTTACTGGAAGCACCTTTAAAGAGAATGTACAAATCAACGTGAGCTAGCTAGCTAGCTGTCCAGCTTCTTCGGGATCTATTTCCATTCCCAGAACAAAACTGAACAGAGTCATACTGTCATTTGGTCATAATGTGTCTGAACTGTCATTTACTCAATATTAATTTCTTGCTTATAGACTTGCTTTATGAAAGCAATATTGTGTGAGCAAGAGTGCAGTTATACTGAACACCAGCACAGCCATGATGGCCTCACCCTGTGGCCTCATATCTAGAGAGAATTACAGCCAATAGATAGACAGACAGACAGACAGACAGATAGACAGACAGATAGATAGATAGATAGATAGATGTTTTATAAAACAATGGAGGTAAAATAAAACTATGTACCATCCTCATGTCCATGTTTATGCTCAAAATATCTGTTGTTGCATGCATATTTTTTTTCCCAATGATTTATTAAGGGTACCAATAGTTGTGTCAGCTTTCTTTATTATAATTGTTTGCTTGCGTGTTTTATGTTTTGCTTACAGCCTTCTATGCCATATCAGCATTGTTGTTTTACTATTGAGCCCATTACAAAAATGAATGAATGAAATCTATGCCACTGAATTATTGACACCTACTTTTAAAAACATGCTGTTTTGAAGAAGTGCCTCCAAGGGGCTCTTAATTTGTGTGTTGATTTGTGTGTTGCTAAAGTGCCAATGAGGCAACAGCTCATGGCAGCAGGAACCTTCAAGACAGAATAAAAGTCAGTACATTGAGTTATCCACAAACAGTAAACCTAATAAAGCAGAATACGAGAAAGGCAAATAAAAAAAGAAAAATAGTGGTGACAAATTGTAACACTGTCTTTCCATAATAAATGATTATATTGAACTGCTACAAAAACATTTCTCCCCTGAAACTGGAAGAGTAAATTTAAACTCACAATGCCACATCAATTATGCTAGTGGCTGCATGTTCCCTTGCTCTTTTATCTGATTCGATATAAATAATCCTAGAGATAATTAATCCTTTACACATTCATCTCTTTTCAAGTTTATCCTAGTAAATATATTGAGAATGAAACCCAAAGTGGGCATGGTCTAAACTGGCCATTGGCTCTGACAGTTCCTCAGCTACATCACTTAACTATAGAGATGTGTGGGACTGTTTTTTTTTTTAATTACACAGTAATTATTAGGGGTCCAAGCACACGGTGCTGGAACATTATTATATAAAAAAATATTTTTTTTATTCTGCTTATCTGCTAAAAAGAAATTGTGCAGAACAAATCATTTTTAGAGAGCATATTTCTTGGAAAATGAAGAGTATTTGATTTTGAGTACATTGAATTTTTGAGCTTGATTCTTTGACTCAAGCCATGCAAAATCACCTTTTAGCACATTTAGCTCCACCCACTCGAAATTGTTATCATTTGCATAATATGTGAAAAATACTGTATTTCTTCAAGCTAGTCAGTCCTAGGAATGCTTTGTCAATCTTCACAATATTGATTTCGATCTACTCAGAAGTGTGTAAGCCTGGATAATTATTAAAAAAAAAACCAAGTTCAATCAATTCAATCAATTCTAAGGAGACCGAGTTTGTTTACTCAGACAGCTGTGATTGGTCATACGGATTTGAACCAAACTTGAAAAAAGTTCTGGGGACAGCTGCAAAGCTTAAGGTGTAGTCCTTGGTAAGGAGTGGAGTTAAGTTTAAATTTCTGTTTCTCAGAAGCTAAAGGTCTGATTGAGCTGAAATTTGGTGCACTGCATTGTTTTGATAATCTGTAATGGAGTCTTAATCTTCACTGGATTCCTTACTAACCTAAACTACCTTACATCACTGGATTCCTTACTAACTAAAAAATTAGTTTTCATACAACCAGAATTAAGCTATCTTCACAAAATTTATGTAAATTTATCCAAGCCAAGCTGCTGGGCCTCATAACATACCTAGCAGGGTGCTGAAGGACTTTGCAAACCAGCTGGCTGAGGTCTTCACAGATGTCTTCAACACTTCCCTGAGCCAAGCGATCATCCCGTCATGCTTCAAAACCACCACAATAGTTCCCGTCCCAAAGAAGTCTACTGTGAGCTGTCTGGACAATTACCATCCTATAGCACTCACTCCAGTTGTTATGAAATGCTTTGAGATGCTCGTCCTGAGTTAGTCCCCCCTGCACACTGGACCCTCTCCAGTATGCCTACCACCCTAACCAGTCCACTGGAAAGGCCGAATCAACTGTTCAATACTGACCCACCTGGAAAAGAAGGACTCATGTAAGAATACAATTCATCGATTTGAGCTCAGCTTTCAATACCATAATTCCACAGAGACTGAGTATGAAACTGAGGGTGCTGGACCTTAACACTTCCTTCTGCAATTGGGTTTTGGACTTTCTGTCAGATAGGCCACAATCAGTTCACATTGGAACCAACACCTCGTCACACTGAGCATAGGTGCACCACAGGGCTGTGTTCTCAGCCCATTGCTATTCACTCTGCTTACCCACAACTGCTCTGCACAGTTCAACACTAATCACTTCATAAAGTTTGGCAATGATACAACAGTGGTGTGTATCATCAACAACAACGATGAGACAGCATACAGGGAGGAGGTGACAAGACTCGCTGACTGGTGCATGGTCAATAACTTAATGTGGACAAAACAAAAGAGATGACTGTGGCCATGAAATCATACACTGATTACTCTCCACTCACCATCAATGATTTCACCGTTGAGAGGGTCAGCAGCACCAAGTTCCTGGGTGTCTACATCTCAGGCGATCTCACCTGTCGATAAACACCTCCTCTTTGCCAGAGAAAGCATGGCAGTATCATCATTTTCTTCAGAAACACAAGAAAGTCAGACTACCTCCAACCATCCTCACCACATTTTACAGGGGCACCATATAAAGTGTCTTAACCAGCTGCATCACAGTCTGGTTTGGGAACTGCACTGCACTCTGACCGCAACACCCTGCAGAGGATTGTGAGAGCAGCTGAGAAGATAATCGGTGTGCCTCTGCTCTCCCTGCCAGACATCTACCACAAACACTGCATTGGAAGAGCATGCAGCATTGTGGAGGACCAAACCTACCCCTTATACATTCTCTTTGCTCTTTTGCCATCAGGGAGAAGGTACCATAGAATCTGCTCAGGTACCTCCAGACTGTGCAATAGTTTCATACATCAGGCGTCAGACTTCTTAACACACACAGTTTTGGACAACTGCTCCAATACATTTATCCACATCATTTCATTCACTCACTTCACTCTAGCTGGACTGTGACCTGCACTTGCACTTTACATTAATCTACCTCATTACATACTGTACTAATAATCTTGACTTGAACACTTTTATTTCTGCTCACATAGCTACTGATGCTATGCTACAGGTGCTACACACGTGGACAAAATTGTTGGTACCCTTCAGGCAATGAAAGAAAAACTCACAATGGTCACAGAAATAACTTT
>JAQQZX010160340.1:0-27002 GCA_030068355.1 Notoglanidium maculatum
AGATAGAGAGTGAGAGAGAGAGAGAGAACGAGAGAGAAAGAGAGTGAGAGAGAAAGAGAGAGAGAGAGGGACAGAGAGAGAGAGAGAGAGAGAGAGAGAGAGGAACAGACAGGGAGAGAGAGCGAGAGAGAGAGAGAGAGAGAGAGAGACAGAGAGAGAGAGAGAGAGAGAGAGAGAGAGAGAGAGAGGAACAGAAAGGGAGAGAGAGGGAGAGAGAGAGAGAGCGAGAGAGAAAGAGAGAGAGAGAGAGAGAGAGAGAGGGACAGAAAGGCAGAGAGAGTCACACAGACAGAGAGGGAGAGAGAGGGAGAGAGAGAGAGAGCGAGAGAGTCACACAGACAGAGAGAGAGAGAGAGAGACAGAGAGAGGTAGAGAGAGAGACAGACAGACAGCGAGAGAGAAAGAGACAGAAACAGACAGAGAGAGAGAGTCACACAGACAGAGAGGGAGAGAGAGGGAGAGAGAGAGACTCAGACAGAGAGGGAGAGAGAGAGAGAGAGAGAGACTCAGACAGAGAGGGAGAGAGAGAGAGTCACACAGACAGAGAGGGAGAGAGAGTCACACAGACAGAGAGGGAGAGAGAGGAAGAGAGAGAGAAACTCAGACAGAGAGGGAGAAAGAGAGAGACACACAGACAGAGAGGGAGAGAGAGGGAGAGAGAGAGAGAGAGAGGCTTGAGAGGAGGCACTTTTAGAGAATTATGTATACTGTGCTTCAGTGGAGTCGAAAGCCCATCAGGTGTTTTTTTTACGAGGTGAGGTTTGCGCTGTAAGTTATGGACTTTCACGTCGGTATTCTACAGTCAGATCCAAAAGTCAGAACTGTTTTTATTTAATCAATTATCAAAAGTCAGTACAATCTTATTAAAAGATACTTCACAGGATTTCATCCTTCTTCAGTAAAACAGCATGAGTGTGTTTGTGTTTGCTGAAATCAGGAGAGTAAGGAACAACAGGAGTGTGATGTGAAGCGGAGTTACTGTTACCGCCACAACGATGACTGCTTTACAAGAACAGCTTGTCCTGAGGGTTTTATCGCTCTTACAAAACAGCACTGTGTCAATGATTAAAGTCTTTTATTTATCAGTGAATTGTGCATCATGCGTTTTTTACAGTTACATTTAATGTCATGGAATGTCGGAGAAAGAGGTTAGCTCGCGTTACCAAGAAACGTAAAGTGTAAATGTTACTGTGGCAGGAAACAGAAAGCGCTGGCACTTGAGAATTCTTCCACAAACATTGAATAAACTTCTCCTTACAGGACACCTAAGCATGTGAAGAATTATGCGGTGAAGAATAATCTGAAAAACGGCATGTTTTTGAATCCATTCATAATTAAGCTTAAATTCCGTTAATCGTCCAAGTGAACGAGCAGTTACTATAGAAACGATGAGGTATAAGAAGTAGTGTATTAATCGAAACATCTCATTACTGTTACTGTTCTCCGAGCCGCTGTTATAAACAATGAATCCACACTTTCAGATTCGAGACGTGAACCACACTGTTGTATAATAACATATAAATGTACAGAGACATGAGTCACCATCAGGCGTTAGCGGCTCGCAGAGCCAACATGGCTCCACTGCAGTCTGAAATAATAAAGTAAATGGTGTGTGAACAGGATATTGAGATCATTTTTCATGTCATTACTCAAACTGTCTCAGTTTCAAGTAATAACGAGTAAGAAGAATCTAAGTTTGGATTAGTTTTTGATGAATGATAAAATGTAGAAAGTTCTTGGACTTTGGTACAGAACCATACAGCATGTTCAGCTCATCACAGGTCAGATGTGACCTTCAACACTACAGTTTTATCATACTGTCTGTAACGAGTAGCGAGCTCAGTCTTCTCCCGGTGAAGCTCAAACCTATTAGCATAACGGGCAACGTACCGCACATTAGGGAGCTCTGCGTTTCCCGAGTTAGGTGGCGATGCCTTCGAAATGATGCACAGAGACAAAAAGCGACAGCAGCGTACCTGCATCTGATTATACAGTGATCCCGTCCTCACGTCAGATATTTTGACCCTTAATCAGTGTTTAGTGGCCCTGAAATCTGAACTTATTATTTATAAAATGCCCTCAAAGGTGGAGAAATATTCAAATTCAGTTTCACTGTTTTTGTGAGGATGGGAAAATGTGGGTTGGGTTGTTTGGGGGTTTTTTTAATTGAATTTTTCCCCTAATTTGGTGATTAGCCAGCTCCCACACTGACCAGACCAGCGTCACAGGGCAGGGGAACAGGCGTACCTGTCACTCTAAAGGAACCGTAATAGATTTATGAATTTTAACATATAGCAGGTAAGTGTGCATTGCAAGGCCACTACTTAATGCGGTAAACTTTAAGTTTGGTTTACTTGTGAACATGTGATTTACAGTTAAACTGAGGAAAAATCAACTCCTGCATTTACACAGCGCTAAAAATCACATCGTACACAGTTTCAACATGTATTCAAAGTGGCAGTGTTTAAGGAATATAAAGAGTCCCTACAATCCACATATAAAATGCACACGCCGTAAAGTTATTAGTAAAGATTATTTTTACTTTCTAAGCTGAACGTGTCTACATGACATTATTTTGGATCTCAGTGCTATTCAGTGATTCTGAGCAACTAAACACAGGTTCTAATAATATGAGACACTCCACACGAACACTTTTATTATTCTATGTGATATTTAATTTTTTTCTATTAGAAAATAGGAGTACTGATTTGTAAACATGCCCTGGTGCAGTAAGTGACATTTTGTGAGGCGTGTTTGGTTTCTGGAGAATGTGGAGAGGGAAAAGTGTCTCAATCCAAAAGAATTCAATGCTTGTGTTCCTTGTAAGCTTTAACACTTTGAGGGCAACTTGTGGCTTCCAGTCTACTGATTTATGGAACGTTTTGGGAAAGAAAACAATAATTCATGCCTCATGTCTCTGCTGCAAATTCTGTCTCTCTGACTCAAGACCTTACATTTACAAATGTAGAGAAATACTGTGATTAAATTGAGCTAGCTTATGTTATATGAATTGATAGGAATAAGAATTCATTTTAATTATCCAGCTCAGGTGTTCTCAAACTTTTTATAAACCTTTGTATTCCAGTCAAATCGGCTAATGACGATGAGAAGTAAGGCCGTGACTAGCTTGCTAGCTGAAGGACACCACGGCAGTTTCATAATGTTTCATGCAGGTCAGGTACAGCTACAGCTCCTTAGCTACAGCTACAGCTCCTTAGTTTGGTAAAAATACACATTTAATTTTAGTTACATTTTTAATGGTTGTATTGTGTAATGTTACTCGCTATTAACCTACCATGAGTACGAGAAGGTTTGTTACTAGCTCATGTATAACAGGCATAGAACACACGTGTACTCATGATTTATCATTTAAAAAATTGCATTAAATGATTTGATTGTATGGAACTGACAGGAGAAGGACAGGGAGATGAGCATTTCCATCCTTTCAGGTATAAGAGCGTAGCGGAGAGTATAATAATGTTAATAGGTATGAGGTCAGGAACTGCTTGCTGGCAGTGCCAAGCGTAAAAACTCAGCAAGATGGTGGATTTGTTGATGATTCTGCAGTAAACAGATTTTAAAA
Source organism: Notoglanidium maculatum (assembly GCA_030068355.1). Classification (NCBI taxonomy): domain Eukaryota; kingdom Metazoa; phylum Chordata; class Actinopteri; order Siluriformes; family Auchenoglanididae; genus Notoglanidium; species Notoglanidium maculatum. Next base: position 3,584 of record JAQQZX010160340.1, read on the forward strand.
AGCAACAGTACATCTGCATTATCCTTTCACAGCTCTGTTGTCTCATGTCCACATTTTCACTGCTGATCTGCTGTTTGAACGCATCTGAGTGAAGACGGAAAGAGAAGAACAACACGAACAGACTTATCACTGTTAACATTATTTGTAAAGTGTTAGATTTGAGCCTTTGTGAACATTTTGGAAATCTTTGTAGGTCAAAAACCTTTTCTTTTCAGGCAAAAAAAATCCCAGTAGTGCAATTTAAGTCAAGCACTTTTGGTTGCATCCCTAATAAATACTGATAGTTAACTGATGTGAAATTCAGTGTTAAATATAATCATCAAAGATACACCGATAGATTTCATTTCACATTAATAGACAAAAAAAATTCTGTTTTTAGCGTGACAGTGAAAGTGAGAGTGCTCGATTTCATATGATTACATTTTGTTATTCTTTTCAATTTAATGCAATAAACGTTTATAGACATTGTAGACATACTTTTTTCCCCATATTTTGTTTTAAACTTGTTACCAAACATATATATCCTGATACATAGAGGATCAAGCATGTGATATGATATTTGTGTCATATCGCCCAGCCGCACCTGAATACACAATGAACACAGGTTGTTATTGCCTCTAACACTAACCGTAACCTTATAGAACATCTTTAGTCGTATGAAATGTCGTCTGTGGTGAAACACTCCTGGGTTTACTGCGTCGATAAGGGTTGGCGTTCATTAACATGCAGGCCCATTGGTATCTTGGTGAGGACCAGCTGAATGTCCCCACAAGGACAGGAATAAAAACACAAAGAAGAAACAAACTAAAATGTTTCCTTTTGGTTACTGAGATTCAGGTCGTGTTCATTAACTACAATAATAACTGTCAGTGGAAGGTCCTCACAAGGGATAGCTGTGCGTGTGCGTGTGTGTGTGTGTGTGTGTCTGTGGGTCTCATACACTGATTGATGAGGTCAGATCTGTAACTTGAATCGCAAAATTCAAACCATGGAATCGATAAATAATAACCTGATTTAGTTAAAAGTCATCTAATCAGTCTCAAGCAGGACTCAAGCTTCTCCATCTTTCTAGACAATATGGAGGTTTATTATAAATATAGCCATTTATGTATCTATCTGTCTGTTTATTTATTTATTTGTTTGTTTGTTGTCTATCAGGGTCTCTATCCATCGGTACTGTACTGTGATTTTTTAAGCCCAGAGATTGCGTGTGTTAGCATAAGAACAGAAGCCCACAGCAGGACCTCTATAATCTAATGTCTTCCAGAATGTGCTCTTAATAAATGCATGCTTGTCTCTGTCGGCTCTGGCACTGATTCTTGGCAAGCTGCTGAAATGCACCACGATGAAGCGCAAACTTGTGAAATTTGTCTATGCTTTTTTTGATCTGCACAATGTAATCAGAGAAAGATGCGACTGTTCACCTCCGCTGTGCTGCTGCTGCACTGTCCTGCATTGCACTTAACAAGTGCATGTCCCCCTCCTCGTGCATGTGCACAACCCAGAAAATAAAATCCATGCAAACGTTTGCCCTCGCGCACATACAAAGAATAAAAAGAACCGCGCGCACGTATGCACGAGCAGATGTCAGTGCGTCCTACCTCGTCATGTTGGAGATCATCATGGTGTTGATGATGATGATGATGGTGATTATGATGGAGATGACTCGAAAACCCCCTGAAAGATCGTCTCGAGCCGATACTGCGCGAGAACGCGCGCGCGCGCGACACTCACTGTCAGCATCTCGGCCGTGCGTCTTTTCATTCCTCTGACGCGGAGGGGGGACAGAATGCGGCACGCGCAGGAAAAAAGAAAAAAAAAGGAAGAAGAAAAAACCGGGGATGCTACGTGCACAGCGCGCGCCAATTAAGTGACGGGGGGCGGGAGCAGCGGGGCCGGGGGGGGCGGGGCAAAACGCGGGAAAGAACCACGCAATTTTAAAGCATTAATTCATTATTAGTGGATTAGTAGATTACAGATGAAATTGAAAATCTCTCTCTCGCGCGTGCGTCTGCAGCCCATTGGTCCGCTTCAGTCTGCACGTCACCCGAGCCACGTGCCTCAAAACCACCTCTCGTTTAAATTTCACATCACACACAACCCACAATCACATGCTGGACCTTGCGCATGCACACCCGACAGGTACATACCACATTACTGCACACACTGTAAACATTCTTCATACAGAACGCGTGCAGAACACACACACACGCACGCACGCGCGCGCGCGCATGCAGGTATGTGTGCAGATGCATTGCCTCAGTACTGATGCATGAGAAAAGAATTTGGTTACTACTACAAAACATCTCGTTATTGCAAAGAACGTTATTAGAAAACATCTCGTTCTTGCTAGGAAAGCAATTCTGTTAGTATTAGAAAACATTGGTCTTTAACAGTAACAAGATGTTTTCTTGTAGCAACGACAGGCTCTTCTAATCAAAACGAGACACTTCACACAATAAAATGATTTTTTTGCTTGTGTGGCAACAAAACCCTTCTGTAATTGCACATGACATCACACACACAATCCCAATATAGCATGACCTCCTGAGTTTACTGATGTGTGAGTATGTGAGTATTAGCTTTAGCTTTAGCTGTATCTGGAGTTTTCAGATTGCTGAACCTACTGAATAATTCATATGCAATGACTGAGCTAATTTTACAAACACATTATACAATATAATAAACACCACATGCAGATTTTAGGTTTATTTGAAACATCTCATTATCCTACACTCTGCATGTTCCAATATTGATGTATTTATGATGTATTTCACACACACTCTCTATATCCAGAGGACATGCAGCATGTGCACAGCAGGAGCGGCAGATTCTCACACACGGCTCCGGCTCGACTGCACATTCATGAACACTGTGTGTGCACATTAGGAATAGGGCCTTCTTCCAAAATTTTATGAGGAGACAACAAGTCTTAAATAAGAAGTGTCTTTTCTCTCTCTCTCTCTCTCACACACACACACGTCTGAATGAAGATGAGCATGTAAACTCTAACTGACCTCATAAACAGTTTCATCTCAGGCCTTATACATCCACATATACTTTAAAACTGTATTGTTTTCCCTCCATTAAATTATGAGAGGCCTTGTGGGATGTCACGGGGAACAAACATTTCCCTGTGCACATCTCTCTCTCTCTCTCTCTCTCTCTCTCTCTCTCTCTCTCTTACTCATCAGTAATCTGAATGCATGGTGCATCCAAGGTGCCTTTTCTGGCTACTTCCATGTAGAGAACACACACACACACACACACACACACACACACACACACACACACACTTCATTTTAAAGATTATTACAAACCACAGTACACAGATACAGTTAAGATCCAGACATTGTAGTACCAAAAAAGTCCATGTCTTCTCGTAAAAACAAAAATATATATTTTCTAAATTAAATTCATTAAAAGTGCATATGTACACAGTCCTCTAGATCATTTATCACTTTGTTATGAACAGCTCCCTTTCAGCATTAATGCATCTTCGGTCTGCTGTAGTCCCACGTCTGCTGAATGTTTCAGATAAGTTTAGGAAATGTTCCATGCTTGTGAGATTTAAACCTAAGAAAAAGAAAAAGAAATGTTTGATCACCTACTAAGGGTCGAGCCTGCCTGCATGGAGGATTTCACATTCCCAAAGTCAGCCATGTTAACTTCTCAACCTTGTTCACAGTGGATGTACATTCCTCTAAAACTGGGGCAGAAGCCATACCATTCCACCAACAGAAGAATCCTCCTGGGATCGGTTCCAGCTTCCCCACGACCCTGATGGATAAGCGGTATAGATAACGGAGGGGTGGAAGGAAGTTGCACCAATGGCTCAAAGAAGGTTATTGCCCATTTGTTAAATATACTTACTATCACATCCACCTGAAACCGCCATCTCTTACATCCTGTCGTTAAGAACCCCATGGCTGGAGGCTGCTCACGCTTATCTTTAACTCCCTCCAATGTAGAGAACCCATTCTCCTTGAATCCTGCCATTACTTGGGACAGACCTTAAGAAGTTTTCCAAACTTGAGCAAACCATCCCAATCCTCCGCAGTCTTAAATAAAGAAAGACCTACACTACATTGGGTATTGTTTTGGTCAATGCGATGGTCATATGTGTTTTTTGAACATCTCGGGACCTGGAAGGACAAGCGAGAGAGACTCCTGATTCATGGGAATAGAGTACAAGGATACAATATTTTACTGTCTGTGTTGGATTTGTTCCTGAGGAGAGACGCAATGAGCATCATTCATCCCAAAAGCCCCTTTCTCACAGATATCACCTCTCCCTTTTTCATCCCAACTCCTCCCTCACACACCCCTCTCTCATTCATCACAACCTCTCCCTCATAAATCCCATCCCAGATTTCACACTAGAAGGAATCCAAAGAGTCCACCTCACATTCAGAGAACATAATCTCCTGCCCCTGTTCCAGTAATAACCTTTAGACATTAAAAAACCCTTCTGGAGTCTACAGGCTCATGATCTTCTCAAACTAGAAGTTGAAGACGTCACATGATCTTTATCCAATCCTAAACTCTCCTGTTGGGGTGAGTTCGTGTCCATTGTGGCCCCAGTTTCTTGTTCCTTGCTGACAGGAGTGGAAGCCGATGTGGTCTCCTGCTGTTGTAGCTCATCCACCTCAAAGTGTGTGTTCTGAGACGCTTTTCTGCTCAGCACATTTGTAAAGAGTGGCTATTTGAGTTACTATCAGCTCAATGTCTGCTCAAACCAGTCTGGCGTTCTCCTTTGACCTCTCTCATCCAAAAGGTGTTTTAGCTCACAAGACCGCTCACTGGATGTTTTTTGTTTTCTGCACCATTCTGTGTAAAAAAAAATAGCCAATCAGCAGTTTGTGATACACTCAAATCCGTGTGTGTCACTAACAATCATGCGAAGGATAAAGTCCCAGAGATTGCACTTTTTTCCATTGTGATGATGGATGTGAACTTTAACTGAAGCTCTTGACCTGTATCTGCAGCATTCCATGCATTGCACTGCTGTTACGTGATTGGCTGATTGGGTGAGTGAGCAGGTGTACAGGTGTTCAATAATCAGTATGGTCTGCAAAAGAATTTACAAATAAACAATGTAAAATTGTGATTGCATAAGTATTCATCCCCTTTTCTGAGAAACCCCTAAATTTTAATTTAAAACCTCCTTTGAAAAGACACCTGGTTACACGGTCAAAGGTTCAGCACATTTTAATATCCGAGTTTATGGCACTGTGTTTATTGTTCTGTTTCGGCTTCTAGTGGAATAACAGAGACTAGCTCATTTTTCTAATCTTTCAATTTAAGTTCATTTCCTGGAACCTTTATCAGACCTGTATGTTTGGCACCCCTTGGTTTAGAGTCTAGGGAGTGAGAAATAAAGATCTATTATATCCAGCGCTCACATAATGTGCTTTATGTGCTTAGATGGGAGATGTTTCTTACTTCCTCTACCACTGAGAGTAGGAGGCTGCACGCAGGACCGGCTCTACCCTTTTGGGGGCCTGGAGCAAGAGTAAGTCGTCTTTTCCTTACAGAGTACGTCAAGTATTACAACAGAACCCAGCTGTAGCACGTGCAGGGGCGCTGTAAAGTCACAGATCCCGGGCCGACCTGCACGGTTACCTACATGTTACACTAAAGCCTCAGAATATGATTCTAACTCAAACAGTTGCTTTTAACAGTGTTCATCTGTTGAGTGTGATAAGAGCAAGTTCAGCAGTCATCTCTCACACACCTCGAGTCAGAAAACTGAATAAAAAGCAGATCTAAATAGCCATTAACCTGTGATTATATGTGGAGTTTAATTGATAATATGGAAAGCTCACGGCCCTTTCAGTAAGAGTATTTAGCTTGTACCGGATTATGGTCAACAGCAGAGGGCAGTGTTGGATGCTGCCAGATCATTTCAGAGCTTCATTTCCAAAGGTCATAGCACAACAACTCGAACTGAAATGAATTCAAGAGGAGTTATGTATTTACACAATAAAAGACTGCTTTAAAGACAGATGTCTATACCTTTACTGGCTGATAAGCAACAGGAAGTGCAAACTGGAGCTAATAAAGAAGCTTTGGGAGTACTGAGTCTGAGCATTGGGTAGCTCTTTCTTGTCTGGCAGGAATCCTGTATTAGTTTTATAACAGCAAATCCAGCAATTCTTATTTAATTTAAGGAATATAAGTTATTGATTAGTGATGATGTCAATGCACTAGTTATGACCCGCATCAGTAAAATGACAAATGTGGATCTGTTGCTAATACAGGATTTTGAAATGAGCTTCTGAATCTGCCACAATACTACACATTACATTTTTTATTTTGATTCAAATCATTGGATTGTTCTAGTCTATACAGAACCTCTAATGGTTTCCTGAGAGGAATAACCAGATATTGTGAAGTATGACCAGTATGGAGTGGTGTGTGCTGGGCCACATGCTGAAGGAAATCAGCTAAAGGGTGCTTCATTGATGCAGCCAGACTTATTGGTGGTACGAGTTGATCCTGGAGGGGCTCCTGTGATGAAGTGGGCTTTGTGTTGAACCCCTTGGGGAAATGCTGTGAGGCAGGAGAGCAGGTCATGTGCCCTAACATCGATCTTGACTTAAAAGAATTTAAAAGTGCACATTTAACTCAATGTCCATTTGGAGTCTATCAATATAATTGATACGAGATGACTTAGCGTTGGCTGTTGTACTGAATCGTGTTACCTCCTCACCTGCTAACCCCTCCTCTTACCGCTGGGTGGAGCTAGAGGCCAGGGTGGAGCTAGAGGCCAGGGTGGTGGAGCCAGAGGCTTTCCACTGTTACAATGGGTTCGGTGTAAAACCCTTAGGTTAGGTCTTGAAAAAAATCCTAGTTTGGTCTGAATTGATATGAATGAAAATGTTGCTGTGGGGGCGTGGTTTCTATGTGGGGGTGTGGTTTCAGTATTGGGGCATGATTTAAGAGTGCTCATGAGATGACTAGCAAAAAGACACCATTTTTGTCAACATGTTTGACAACATTTGGTCAGTATGTAGTCTGGTTTGTTATGAATTTTTAAAGGTCGGTCTCATCCGTTTAAAAAAAATGTGATGAGCAGACCACCCCGTGTATTTTACACTATAATCTTTAATCGGGCTGTTTTGCATTTGACAGGCATGTAATGATTCATTAAATTCATGATTCGATTCACAATATTCATGATTCGACTTTCCAAGGATATATTTGTAAAAAAAAATTAAATGACATTCCAACATTTATTTTCCTGTTTTTTATCAACTTAAATATTCTTTTTGTTAAATTAATATATACAGTATATATTTTTGCTTTTTTTTCTTAACCAACAATAATCATTATAAATATTTGTGAAGATTGGAGTAAAATGTAATAGCCTTTTACCTAAAATATTCCTTTTATTAAAATAAAAAAGGTTAATAGTAACATAAATAATAAATATTATTAATTATTTATTGGTATAAATGTTGTTAATAATAAAAGGCTGTAGTCAGGTTAAACATAAACAGCTTTGCTTCTCTTCTCTTTAGCTTTCAGCAGTCTGTAAAAAGAGAGCTCTGATTTCTTGTTGAATCTGTTTGTAAAGTCAATCGCACAAAAGCTCTTTCCAATTTTAGATCTGTTTCTCTGTGTGTTTTCATGGCATTAGAGCTGTGCTACATCCACCTACAGTGACATCATCTGCATAACCGCTATTGTACGTTGTTGCACCCTTTGCTGTCTAAACAACAGAATTACAGCTAGGACAAGCTAAGAGAATTACGCAGGATGATGGATCACAGTTCATTTTTTTATTTCCTTGATTTGAATCATCATAACTTTGTACCACCACTTATCATCGTACGATATATCATTACATGCCTAGCATCTGACACTAGAAAATAAACACTGTTTAGCTCAAGCATTCATTTTTAGTTTTTCACTTTGAGTTCATGTGTTCCTCAGTACAGTCATGCAGGATTGGTTGAGGACGTTGTTGTATTAGTGTTGACAACTAATGGAGCAGAAACATAACCAAATCAGGGCAAGAAGCTAATTTCAATAAATTCAATTGCTAACAAAATTAGAATACAGAATCCCCAGTATACAGAAGTGAGTGCGCAGGTCCATCACTGAAAAGCTTTATAGTCTGAGAAGGGGGTCTGATGTTCCCGAAGATGACCTCAGGGCAAGAGCAAAAAAAAACGATTGCGTTTCAATATCATTTATTAAATTGTCTTGAAGGGGAAAAGGGCAAGAATGTGATTAGATATTATTTGTTGACCTTATGGTCAAGCTGAAGGCTAAGTGAAGATATTAAACACGATATGTTTCTTTACCTGAATCTCCTTTACTGGGGAACGTGGTGTATACTTACTGACACGCGAGAGAGAGAGAGAGTGAGAGAGAGAGAGAGTATGATATGATAGACTATAATGTTGTGTTAAAGTAAAGTAAGTAAGCAGAAAGAGTGTGAAAAAACAGTCAGGCATATTTTCAGCTTATTAAAACAAAAGTGGAAGGAAAAAAATAAGTAATAAAAGCTTCAATAAGAAAAAATATAGGAGTTACTGTCACTAACTAATTAAGTTAACAAAAGGCTAAAAGAAATGTTCCTACATTCCCAGGAGCCCTCGAGCCATGCTGCATTATTCTGAAAATCTTCATTACATAAACATGTTTTGATAAATAAATAAAGATGCAACTTCTAGCAACTTCTTGAGCATGTATTAGATAAGATACTTTTCCCCTGAAATGAATTGTTAAGACAGTGAAGTCTAGGTGTGGTGGTTGTCGCTTGTATTTCCCCAGTGGGATGAATCGGGCCACAGTGTGTAGGTGGAACACCCTCAGACTAATGGATGGCGTGGTAATTAACAGATCAGTTGGATCAGGCTTTAACAGTGAACTTTCATCCTGGTGAGAAGACGTCTCAGAGCCGCTAACAGGCTTGTGAGGAACACTACATCTCTATTAGATTACTGCTCTGCAGCCCTGACGCTCTCACAATCTTCACTACCTGAATTTTCTCTTAAAAACCTCCCAGCTGTGATTCCAAGCAGTGTTTATGTCCCGGTTCTTTCTGCACCGCAGGAAGCAATCGCACTCTGGACCTAGCTCCAACATACCGGGTTTGTCTGACTGGCGAGCAGCTCTAGGAGGCTGCGACTGTGAACGACTGAATCCATAAAAGACTGAAAAGCACTGCCATGGCTTGTGGATGGTGTTCCCTTCACACGCTCCAGCATTTCTGCAGACCTGCTCATATCCTCCTCATGTGACTTCACTTCCTATAATGTAACACAAAGTTTATCAAAATATGTTTCTGAAAATGTTCGGGCCCAAACTAAACAGGATGCGATAAATAGTGACAAAAAACTCGTGTTATCGGGACAGACATTAACGTTTTTCTAGAAATAAATAAGCTTAAGTAAGCAGAATTACAGAATATACTAATCTGTTGCATTGTAACGTTCAGTTAAACACCTGTAGTGAGGATTAAATACTGAAACTGAGTACACCAGTATTCAGACTTGAGCGCTATTTAGAAGTTGCGTGGGAGTCATGCACAGGGGGCGGAGTTTATGTAAAACAGAGGCGTGTCGCTGTCACGTGTGATTCTGAGTTCAAACTTAAGTGTTTTTTTTCTTTTGTGATATCAGTATCACCCTGAGTGAGATCCGACTGGCTGACAGTTTCACGTAACCACAATCTGTCATGCTGAAATTAATATTTTGGTCGTGAATACACTAAAAAAACTTCAGAATGGCATTTAAGTACTGGAGAAAACACATTATTCACCGGCGCTATTAGTGACTAGTGTTTTATATTTAAGGTTTTTGAAACTTTTCTTGCTGTTTGTTCTGAATGAAGGAAGAGACGAGATATTAATCAATATTTTGATGATCTCAAAGAACGAATATCTTTTCTGGATAAACGAATGAAGTGAAAGTGAGCCGTCAGAGGGAGCAGATGAGCGCTCGCTCAGAGTTTTACAAAAATACACTTCTCTTCCTTTTTAAAAAGAATGCTGACGTAAAGGTCATTTTAATGAAATATAGCAAAGTGCAGAGAGGACATTTGCATGTGTGAGGTCATGACCCTGAGGTTGGGATCCACTGCTTGATCTGTATAATAATCACACCGTTATTAGTCATGCTAAGTGCTGGGATTAGCAGATTAGCACTAGCTAGCTGACTGTACTAGCAATGCAAGCAGTATTCCACTCAGTGACCGAGCTGTAGCTTGGACTGTATTCTGTACGTTTTCTCACACTTGTACACGTGAAGAGTACACTACACATTACATTCATATGGTTTTTATACGTGATGTGTCTAAGCTGCTTCCCTGCATGGCTGACTTTTATTCTCCTGTATAAAAACATCTTGGTTTAGAGTTTAATCTTTTTTTCTTTTCTTTTCTTTTCTTTTCTTTTGATGTTATCGGTGATTCCTTTCTGCGTTTTTTCTTCTACACAGACTTTTCAAGATCCAAGATCGCTCACAGCTAAATTCAATTTCCCTAGAAAATAAACTGTGTTGAGAATCTGATTAAGGAAAAAAAGTCAAAAGTTCAGCTGGATTTGTTCGATTTGATGCTCACGGATGGACAAACACAAAACACACTCTTACCAAACCTGAACTGGAAAATATTCACCTTTCACACACAGCTGGAGAGAAACATCCTTCCGAAAGTGAAGGGACGAACACACTCACGTGGAAGGTCACGTCAGTCTAATCACTTAACCGACGGGAGAGCAAACGTCTAAACGTACTTTAATCTTCACTTTTCTCCTCTTCACAGGAACATTATGTTGATGCAGACTGATGAATGTGTGTGTGTGTGTTTATTCTTGAATAAATTCTGTTAAACAATTAAATATATAGACAATACCTACACACTGGAACTCACTGGAGCAATGTAAAGTGTGTGTTGGTGTGTGATGACTGCGAGGCTGTATGAGGGTAAGAGCACTGTAGGTGATATTGGGGGGCACTGAGGGGGTAATGTTCTGAGAAAAACTCAATCTTCTACGATTAAAGTTATACATTTAAGAGAAAAAAATCTGATATTTTCTGAGATTGTAAAGCCGTAAATTTGCAAGAAAAAAGCCATAAATTAAGAAAGAAACAAAGAATAAGAAACAAAACTCTGGAAAATCGTGCTTTTTTGGTCAAGGAACCACGTCGCTTCGCATCATCACCCCACAACACCATGGCTGAGCCCAGAGTTACAGGAATCGTAGTCTAAAGTCTAAAGGGATTTTCAGCTACATTTCCCAGAATGCACCGCTGCTAGTAGGCGTGTGATTGTTGCGTTACCTGAATGCAACAGGAGATGCAGCTAGGATGTGTAGGTCTTTGTAGTCGATGTGGATCCATGACCGAACCACCATATACCGAGTTTTGTTTCTCACAAATCTGTGATGTGTTTTCTCATACATTTATGACTTTAATCTGGGATAATCTGAGGTTTTTATACGCCGTCACAGATGACTGATGAGACAACAGCAGCAACAATGGACCAACAAGATGTTTTCAGCTTCCTCGTTTCTCCTTAAACACAAAAACAAAGAGCCTCTTTGTCCGAAGCCGTGAGAACAGATCGCAACACTCAAAGTCGAATTGAACAAATTTAACAGCCTCCCTGCTGATAATGGCTGGAAAAAATGCACTGGCACTGGCTCTCTCCTGGGTAATTGTTTCCCTGCAGCTCTGGTGTGTGTGTGTGTGTGTGTGTGTGTGTGTGTGTGTGTGTGTGTCCTTCAGTAGCCTCAGTGGCCTCCTCAGTCTGGACGTTGCAGGAGGATGATGGGATGTTTGGCAGTGGGAGGAGACACAGCTCATGCATGCTCATTCAGTCCTGTAGGTCAGATGTGTTCCAGCTTCGCCACGTCGCAGTGAACTCCAAACATTCCCCACTTACCTGGACTGGAAGTGAGGCCGCAGCATCAGCGCTGCAACAATGGCTCAGAACATTAGTGTGAGAGGGGAAGGGAGGAAGGGGCGGGGCTTACATAGAGCGTCAGTTAATTCAAGGGAGCGTTCAAAACAGAGAGAAGTCTCAGGTGGGTGTCTAACATGTCAGCGAGGCATCAACGGCCGCTGGAAACTGATCAAACTTTCGTTTCCTGTCTTCTAAGATGCCTGCAAACTGTCCCCAGGTGGGGGCATCACTGATCCTCGATGCTGCCTATTACCCATAAATCTATGCAGCAGCTCCTGCAATGAAATAAAAACAAAATGGTGGACAAAACATTACAGAAAACCAAATTCACATACAAGAGAAATTATTTGGGCTTTTTTAGCTTAAATTATTGAAATGTTACAGAGAAATAAACACTGTACTATCTTATAACCCCATGAGTCTCTTATAACCAACTAAATTAGTATGATGTGAATTGTACTCCACCAATAAGAACTCCACCAATAAGAACTCCACCTATAAGTACTCCACCAGTAATTAATCCACCAATGAGTACGCCACCAGTAATTAATCCACCAGTAATTAATCCACCTGTAAGTACTCCACCAATAAGAACTCCACCTATAAGTACTTCACCAATAAGTACTCCACCAGTAATTAATCCACCAATAAGTACTCCACCAATAAATACTCCACCTCGCTCCTGCACCTGCTACTGCACCTCAGTCACTGCTGAGTACCAGATGTGAATATTAGAGGTTTATTTCTAGTCCAATTACAGCTGCTGGACCTGAGCATCCAGTCTCAAATCATCCCAGGAATGCTAGGTGTCAGTGCTGTTTTACACCCGAGTCTGACAGAACTGGTGATGCATTGTGGGATTTGGAGTCCTGATATTACGCTGATCCTGACAATGCTGCGTTTGTGCCATTTTTAATATAGTTGTGTTTTCTTATATCACTACATTATATACGTAGATCAGATATCATCACAACCCTTCATCTCTTTGGACTCTCTGTGTGTGTGTGTGTGTGTGTGTGTGTGTGTGTGTGTGTGTGTGTGTGTGTGTGATTTACCTCGAGGGAGGCAAAACTGGTACCGCATGAAGCCATTTAGTAAAGACGACTGGAATGTGCCGGGTGCTGTGTTAATAAGCGAGATCACTCACACACACACACACACACACACACACACACACACACACACACACACACACACACAGGGCTAAATGAAAAGCAGAATTCCTCAGAACAGAGCTCCTGAGGAGAAAAGTTATCAGGTTGCTTAATGTTTTGTCTTCAGAATGTTTCCTCTACTTCAATCTTTATTAAAACGTTATTAAATACTTTATATCTGCTTTACTGAGTTCAGGTTTTCCACCACGGTTTCTTTTTGTGTGTTTTTATTGTCTTAACAAGAGTTACTTTGGCATTTTGTTACATTTTTAAACATTTATTTATTTTTTTGGCCAGGTTTCATTAAAATAAGTAATAGCTGGAGTTTTCAAAATGATCGCAAAGTATAAAAACATAAATTAGTGACTTCTTTAAGAGTAAACGCTGGTGTTAGATGATTTAACAAAACTTGATTCCAGAAATAACTGCCTTTGATGATTTTTTTTAGATGAAAAAGACCACATTACTGACTCAAAACCTGAAACAAATGATGAAAGTAGATATAATGTGCTAATGTACCGCTAAGCTAATGGGCTAACCTCATCCAGTCACACTCATTACCTTAGATTAATAAGATCTTTTGTCATTTCTATTTTCATCCAGTCAGATGACGATTGTTAAGGTTCCCTCTTAAGTTCTGTTTTCTTTTTCCAAGTGCCATTGTTTTAGGAGGCTTAACAAAGGGACTAACGCCTCACATCCGTGCCATCTTTTTACACATTTCACCCATGAGGCTCATTTTCCATGCTGGCTGTTTGAGGGGTTTAGAGAACGCACCATGAGAGGACAGGAAGTGCACACTTTGCCTGCTACAGCCTTTCCTTTTTTCCACGGGAATTATAAATGTCAGTAAGAGAAAAGTAAAAAAGTGTAAAAAAAAGTTATAGACTGAGGATTTATTACTGTTTTTCCTGAGATTAAACTTTCGCTTGTGAATTTCTTTAAAAGCATGTAAGGAAATTTTGTCCTAAATATATTTGAAAAACTTATTAAAAGATACACATCTGAAAGAAATCCAGCAAATAAAACTTTTTTTGGTAAAGAAAAGGTTTCTGAGGTCTGACCAACGCAGCAGCAAAGCAGTGGAGCTGCAGTTGATATGATAAATAAATAAATTCAGCAGCGCTTGGCCAGCTTCTCCTCCCTGCTCTGCTCTGACCGCATGGCAGGTGTCTATTTCCCCTGATACTGGATAAAATGTTGAAATGTGGATTCCAGCATTGAGTTCATGTTTCTAGAATAAAAATATTACATGCAGAACAATGTTGGCAATAAAAAGCTTTGTGCATGTGTTTCCAAAAATGCGAAGTTTAACTCGCAGTCTGTAAAGTTAATATGACAGGACAACTTTACATAGAGATCCAATCAGTGCTCACCTGTGATTCATCACGAGGAAGCAGGCCACGGCACAAACGTCATTACACGTGATGGCACGTACAAGCAGCACAACATGAGGCCGGCGGCAAAACGATGGCTTTTTTCAGCTCTGATTTTCAAGAAATGCACCAGAAGGTTCGATATGAAGTGCAAAATATAATGTCTTCATTCTTCAGCTCCATGTTCTGAGATGCTTTTCTGCTGCACAGTTGCACAGAGTGGTTCTCTCAGCTCCTGTTTCACTGAAACTCTCTGATGCTAAGCTCATTTTGCTTGCTGTGTGTGCGCGTGAGGCGAATCGCTTTCAGTGCGTGGAATCCACTCCAAAGATTTGCATTTGACTCTTAGTTTTCAGTCCCTGAGATTAGTTTAACAAAACCTAACAAAGCTGTTGTGGACAATTCCAGCAGGAACATCACGCTTCTCCTCACATTCCAACAAACCAAAGCTGATATTACTAACATTAAAGCACAAGTTATGCCATGAGGCCAGCAGGGTAGTGTACTGTAAAGAGTTTCATACCATAGAGAAAGTCCTGCTGATGTTTCTGCTCCTCCATTTCACTCTAATGGGTGTTTATGAAGTGACGCAGCGCGTGTGCAGTGTGTTTCATAATGCAGCTCAACTAATAATGACATTATTTACAATTATATTTATTATTGATTTTTACTGACTATGCTGATTATTTCTTACAGCTCTCATGCATTTAAAAATTGTAATCCTGTAAATAATTCCTGTTTTTAATAAAAGTATTGCTAATCTGATTCCAGTAACTTTTTTTCCAGTAACTATAACAGAATACAGCTACCTTTTTTTGTATCCTAATTGCATAATGCCGTTCCATGTATTCCATTACTCCCTAAGCCTGTACACTACACTAACTATACTATATCATACTGACACTATACTATACTATACTACATTACACTATACGATACTATACTCTACTAACCATGCTAGTCTAGACTACACTACACTAAACTACACTATATTATACCACACAAAACTGCACAAATCATACTACACTACACTATACTATACTACATTACACTATACCATACTATACTCTACTAATCATGCTAGTCAAGACTACAGTATACACTACACTATACTAGACTACACTATATTATACCACACAAAGCTGCACAAACCATACTACACTACACTACACTATGCTGCGCTACATTATGCTACACTAGACTACACTACACTACACTATACTACTCTATATTATACTATTGTGCATCCGCAACATTTCTGATTCACCCACTTTCATCTCATGGGCACTTTAATGGCAGTTTGATTCCTTTATCAGCTCATGTGAAGTTCGTTAGACAGCTGTTAGGTGAGGCATCGGGTCGATGGGACTGTTTTGAAAACTCCATGATAGCAGATAATAGCTTTCATATGTTTCAAACACACTCTGAGTTAAACGCTTTAACCCACCTCATTTTCAACCGAACGCTGTTAACTTTGGTGACAAAGTCACTGATCAACCTCACGACAAGGGTCATGTACAAATTACTCCCAGATATTTGCATGATAGACCTTAGGTCCTAAATTAAAATTCAGGGTTACATTCCAGTTCAAATTCAGGGTTATACTGCAATCCTGTTTTACCCTGCCGTGCCCTCTACACTGCTGTTTCTTAAGAACAGGATAAAGTTTTTTAGATGAGGAATCAAACTGACAAGCGGTCCACCACTCCGTTACCACAACAAGTGTCCACTGTAAAGTCATGTAAATGTTTGCTGTATTTTAAATATCTTTGAAATACCAGACAGAATTAAATCAAGACTTTCATGGTTATAATCGGTTTTCGTCGCATCACTAGGAAAATGTTTACGGCAAATTCATTCAGTTACATAACTCAAGGCCATTTAATATCACACTGTGTTCACAAGATCCTCCGTTTGTGGCCTCAAAATATCATCTCATGGCCTCAATCTCAACACCCTAACCCCTAGAAATTTTCCAGCTTGAATTTTGAGCTCTGAACGCATAAAAAAAAATAGACGTGGTGCTGATTGATGTTTCCTCTAAATGTTAAATATTCATGAGTGTGCATGGCTGCGGGCAGCACCTGCTTCCTATTAAACATGTTAGTTACCCCTTCCCCTTTTATCTGTCCATCCATCTCGCCGCTCATCTCTTTTGATTTCCACGTGCTCCGTCTCAGCCCAGGTGAGGCGGGAGAGGCTGCACGTCTCTCTGTCACGTCTTGATTGCAGAGGAAGCAGTCAAAATCAGCAAAATGGATGATTTTTAGAATAGTGAACAGAGCCTTCTCAAGCAACATGAGAAACCAGTGGATACATCAATGTGTGAATAAAAAACAATTATAATCGACTGCACATGCTTACACAAAAGTACACTGCGCGATGTTGACTGATGACTGATCAGAAGGTCAAATCCAAACGATTGGCTCGAATGTTTCCTCAAACCTATCCTAATGCGCATCATCCT
The DNA here is from genome assembly GCA_030068355.1 of Notoglanidium maculatum. NCBI lineage: Eukaryota > Metazoa > Chordata > Actinopteri > Siluriformes > Auchenoglanididae > Notoglanidium > Notoglanidium maculatum. The sequence continues at coordinate 20,503 of JAQQZX010160340.1, forward strand.
ACGTTTCAGACACGTTTCATCCTACGTCTCGTACTTATGCAGTTTTGGCTACAATTTATGCTAATTAATTGAGGTTTGTAAATAACTAGCTAACTACTCTTAGTGAAAGCATTACCTAGCTAAATTACCCAACTAGCAAGCTAGCTGTTTTTCAGCACTGTGTGTTAGCAATCTGAATGTAGTGAAAACACTGACACTAGAAATTTCTCACAGGCTTTTATTAAACCATATGATTTATGAGAGGAAAGGACTGCTTTGGTGCTTGCTAATATAATTTAGCATGATGTTTTCCATAAGTCCCCATTGGCCCACAGCATGCTAAGAAACAAATGCTGTCAGAAACTACATTTCAGATACAATTTCTCAGAGAACCCTTTAGAAGACAATTCTGAAGTAACTTTTACGACACAGTGCTTGGGTTAAAATGTATAACGTTAGCACTAACGTCAATTGAGAACGGGCCGAGGAAAATCTCACAAGATTGAGAAATGCTTACCTTTGTGTTGAAATATGTATTTATTATGATTTATAGCAAGCTTGTCTAAACTATACTTTTTTCAGCCATGTTAGCTATATTACCTACACTGAGGTGACAAAAAAATATTCAAAGGGGCTAGCTTAGTGTAAGCTACTGAAGACTAGCCTCAGCCTGGTCGACATACAAAGAGGGTTGAATTAGCCTAGCATCTATTCCTAATATAATGACAATAAACCTAGCATGGCTTTACTTTGAGCCCTACACTGGTCGAGTACACAGTTCACTTAACTCTGTCCATTTTCTAAAAGCTATGACACAATGAATTTTCTAGATGGACAAATGAAACAGAAGCCAGTAACAGCAGAATCTCGCTTGTTTAAAATGATTTTTTTCCCAGATGAAAAACAGAAGGAGGTGGGAGAGAAAGGGAGTGAGCGGGAATAATGAGCTCCAGGCACCGTGAAGAGGAAGAACGAAATGGAGCGAGTGTTATTCTTGGCAGCTGAAACTTAAAGCTTCTAAAAAGTGATTGATCGCAAAAATCAGCAGAACTCCTCTGTTGGGTCTTATGTGTAAATCCCCTAGAGTGCTTTAGTTAATAAAATGTTTGCATTTCATATTAGCTTTGCAGGCGTTATTACTTCCTGGTGCTGATTTGAGGCTAGGTCATTATGCTAATCATTGGGGTAACTCAGCAGAGCAGGGTCACCCATCTGCTCCTCACCCTCCCTCCTATACATCCATGTTCTGAATTCTTCAATTTTAGTAAAATTCTCTAGTTTATTTTGATTGTGGTTGCTTCACATTGCATTAGTAGCAAATAGAGTGATTAGCGTCTCATTTAACAATTGCTCTAAATTATGCTGGCATGAAGTTCTAGTGTTAAGCACAATCTTATATGCGTGTTATACAGATGCCTGTTTTTCTAGTTGGCTAAACTACAGGATAGAAACACCACTTTCTTTTCATTTTTTGTTCTTTTGCGATTTTGTGCTCATTTTGAGCTTTAAGCTCTGTAAGCGTTACCTATTATGGATTTTTGTGGCCGTTACTAAATCCAAATGAGCTGCTGAGTGAACACGTTCTGCACTTAAGGATGATTGGTGTTCATCAGCATACACGTGTAAATACGAAGAAAATCAGCATTTCTGACACGGTTTTTAGCCATGAAATCCTTTCTGCCCAAAGACCTATAGGTGATATTATTATGGTTCTGTTAAACCTCATTACTAATCTCTGAACTGGTCTCTTCATTCCACCAACTATTTTTCTCCAAACTAATAGTTTAGTTCAGTAATAGTTCAGTGTGGCTGATTATGCCACCAATCAGATTTGAGAATATAGTAATAAATAATTGCTTGTGATTTTTTGGGACATTTTATTTGCCGTTTTCTTCTTGATTCACATACTGTCCTCACATGGCTTTGATTCAATTATGACTTAAAGAGGTCAACTAGCTGGAATAACTTTCCGTTTTCAGGAAAATACAGGAGTAAACCAGGAAATGGTCAGTAATTGGCGTTAAGCATTTAAATCCGTTTTTATAGCTTAAAAAAACTCAGACTGTTTTACCAAACGTCACTGGAGGATGTTTTGCAAACGATTTGGATAATTCAGTCTCAAGGGACATTTCATAGTTTCAACTCGAGCCCATCATTTACCTTTGACCTTTGACCTCTGGAGTGCCTCAAATGGGGCTCATCAAATTCGACATGGTGACCTTGTGGATTGAGAAAGAGGCAGTGTTAGCGAGAAAAAGCCTCAAGGCTGGACCAACTGGGCAAATTTTCTTTGCTAACTTGAAGCTTGTTGTATTTATTCAAATAAAAACACTGAGGATTTTTTTCCCCCAATGGTTCCTCACTGATACAACAAATTCCCACACTTATTTTAAACAAAACTTTTTTACTTAATAGCAATCTAAAAGTGCCTGAAATCTTTACCCCCTCCTGCAGAAGGAAAGAAATCTGGCTGGATCTTTTCAGGAGCTTTCCGTCCTTGAGTTTTGTCATAAAAATCTCACATCCAGCTGACTTTCCCACATTTTCCTTAAATAAATGAACAATTCTGAAAATCGGACTTTTTCTGAATAACCTTTCAAGATGTGCCATTTTTTTTAGATCTTGGTTCTGTATTTCCTGTTTCTGCCCAGGTTCCCATAATTCCCCTCTTTTTTTCTGGGTTGATCTGGTGTTAATTCTGTTCTACAGAGTTAAACATGGTGATGTGAACGATCGTCCATCTGTCCGTCATCCATACCGCGTATCCCTCAGGGTCGTGGGGCTGATGTGGATGGGTTATTTAAATTTTAGAAAATTGGAAAAAATTGGAAAAGGGAAACATTGTCCTTTTTCTCAGCCTTTGTGTGTGAAACAAGCCCACTGTGGTGCGCACGCATTTCTGATATATGGACATTCTCCACTCCATTATATTATCACCCTTATCCTCATCTCAGGCTTTACTACAGAAATGCTTCTGAACTTCATCCATACACTCTCTGCACTCACACTTTACCTTTATTTGCAGAAACATATTCAATGTCATTCTTATTATTTGCTAGAAAACAAGACATTGGTTTAGAAGTTATAAACTAGCCCAATTTGGCATTAAAGAAAGTAGCTACATTTAAACATTTTCAATTATTCATGAGTATGAAAGTAAATATTTTTATCTGATGAAAAATAGCTGACCACAGGTTGGTCATACCCGACCCTGCATGAGGAGCTAGGAGCTAAGCATTAAGGAAAATACTCTGCTGACTCACATAAACCTAGATGTTTCATAACCCTGTTAAAGTGAATGCTAAATCACATTAGTAATAATAATAATAATAATAAATAGCTAATTTAAGTATCTAATTTACAAAACTTAACTGGGTACTGCAGCTAACTGCAAAAGCTAGTTTACAAAAGAACTAATTTACAAAACTAAACAAGCTAGTTAACCTAATAAGCTAATTTACTAGGGTGACCATATTTTGGTTTTCAAAAAAGAGGACACCTTAGCACGCATGTGTTTGTGGGTTTTTTTTTTTTTGGGGGGGGGGGGGTTATTATACAAATGTGCCAACACAGTCAGGATGATCTGATCAGTGAGCCTTATTGGCCCTAAAGGACACTGTGGCCCCTAGGCCTAGATTAAACTGAACATTTTGAACTTTTTTACAAAATCTTTCAGAAGATAACTTGTTCTGGCCAATGCTGTCCTTAATGAAAAAAAACCCACAAAATAGAAATTGCTTTCCCTGGTCCATTGTGCTTGCATCAGGGAAAAACAACCGGGCCATCTTCAGCAGCTCTGAGTGAAAATCAATGCTCTTTGACCTCTCAAAATATTTGGTCCACTTCTGGTGAGCCTTAAGACCAGTGAAATCTCCATCAGTCGGTCGGTCGCACCTTTAGCCACTGACACGCACGTGCCTGCTTTGCATGTTATGCACTCAGCCTCCCGTGCATCACGACCGAGACAAAAGCACGGGGATTTTTTTTGTAAATCGTCAGTGAATTTACAACGGCGTTTCGGCATTATGCACTGTAGATATCGAGCGCCATGTGCTTGTTGTAACCAAGGAAACCGGTGCTGATCAGTGATTGGTGCTACCTGCGGTGCTCACCAATTAATTTTTTTAAGGTTAAGAGGAACATTCAATGACGGTAGGCTGAAAACGTGCAGGGAGATATCAGGGAGATATCCGAAGCCCAAAACTGCTTCCTCGCTCAATCCCCCATCCTGCTCAGTTATCCCTTGGCTCCATTAGCGCGAGTGGAAGTGAATAGGTGTGTAGGATCGTAACTAGTTTATGAGAGATGCCCATGACGTGACGAATGTTTAGGCAGCTCAAAATCCCGGACAATTCTAAAATCCTGGCCAGACGCAATTTCCAGGTCTCAAAAAGAGGACATGTCCGGGGAAAAGAGGATGTCTGGTCACCCTAAATTTACCAAACTAGCTAGCTAATATGACTAGCTAAATTACAAAACTCAACTAGCTAGCTAATTCAACTATCTAAATTGCAAAAAGTGACCAGTGATTTCACCACAGAACATGAACGTACCTCCTCATAATGCTTTAGATTTAATGGTGAATATTTCGCATTTATGTGATCGTGATAGCATGAGATCATGTGAAAAATATATGATCACGTGTGAAGTTAAATGAATCCTGTGTAAAACTCAGATGAAAATAAATGACTCGTGTGAAGCTGTGTAAGGAAGCTCACTCTCCTGAAGCCTGGATTACAGCACACAGACCCTGAGGTACGACAAAAGCCTTATTCGGTTTGGGTTAGTTTATCTGCAGGATGTTTGTAATACAATTTTATGTGTAATAAAAGTCTCACATCTATACATCGATGAACTTCACGCAGGGAGAGCCGTGAGTTTCACTCGCAGTTTCTCTGAGCCTGGATGTTTGCATCACGTGCATCAGTAGATGTTTAAGGACGTGTCAGTGGTACAGCTAGTCATAATTTATAGAAATGTAAAGTTCGATGATATTGTGTGTGTGTGTGTGTGATTATATAGTTGTGCTTTATACCTGGAGCTGCAGTTCTCATTAACCAAATCTCTGTTTGTTAAATTTCTTAACAATTTGATTTACTTTCTCGTCCTGAAAAAACCAGACCACATTCCCGCATTCTTGTTTTCGATTGGCTCATGAATGAGGCTCATAACTTGACAGGAAACATAAAGAAAAAATTACCGCTATCAGAAGCAAGCGCAAGTCCCGTGTCCTTTCCCCTTCAGCGAACAGGCTTTTCCTTTAGACAAATTTTATTCACATTTCTTCTGACTGCATGCTAAAAACAGCAAAATAACAGTTACGTTGCGAAGCGTACAGAGAAGCTTTAGATTTAACGCTAATGTTCAGCTATTTTTCAAGCCGAGACCGAAGCGCCACTACAGGACCTCTCAATGCGTCGAGTGCCATAAGATGCTAGAAAATGTTTTTATGTGCACATTTTTCATTTCTCTTACATTTGAACTGTTAGTTCATGAGAAAACTTCTTAAGAGTGCTTCTGTGCCCAAAACATCTCCTGAAAATAGACAGCAGGTTGCTGTTTGAGTTGGAGCACAGCCAAGGCACAGGAGATAAGCTGAATGCTCCCTGGTCTCCATTAGAAACGGCGGGAACAAAAAAAAGTCAGAAGCCTTTCATTTCATATTCTTTTACAAGTCGCTAAGCTTAACAAGAAGCACGCCGAGCCTCTGGGCATCTACACATCTAATCAACATCAGATAGAAGGAAAAACCCACAGATTGCATCAGTAGCTGAAAGAGAAAATGGTATCTTTTAAAAAAAACAAAAAAACCCAAAAGTGGACTTAAATTAGCCTTTTCCCCACTATACCCACTTTACATTCACGTTAAAGCCAACATCTGCCATCTTATTCATCAGACAGGAATCTTTTATTAGTTAAATTCAGTGATTTATTTTAAACAGCCTGCAAAGCTACTGAAAGTAAATTTGTTTAGCATGTGAAACTGGTTAGCGTAGCATGACAGTGCAGGGCTAATTCACGAAGGGCTAAGCAATAACAGCCCCTATTTTTTAGCACCATAATAGCAAAATAGAGAAATAACCTCTGTTTAGGAGGAAAAGTAAAGCAAAACACAGTTAAGACAAGTTTTGCAACGATTTTCAAATTAAGCTTTATGTTGTTATCAGAGCAGCTTACTGGAAAACATGCTAGCCGTTTTACTAGCATATACATAGCTAATGAGTGTACTGAAGCAGCTTTTTAACTTAGGTTTATACCAAAAAACAGCATAACATCAGCATTATATCATTATAAAGATCATTATAAACATCATTATAAAGTTGAGGTCTAATTTAAGGCTAAACTTTGAGGTTTTACATTCAATTTACTTTGGGAGTAAATTATTTATTTTACTTCCAGCTGAATTTGGTGAATGGCTGTACAACATAATTCAGGGTGACCATATTTTGGTTTTCAAAAAAGAGGACACCTTAGCGCGCATGTGTTTGTGGGTTGGTTTTTTTTTGGGGGGTGGGGGTGGG